>JARWLC010000018.1:38595407-38857907 GCA_033318265.1 Phyllotis vaccarum
ACTCAAACAACACATTAAGAAAGAAGGGGAAGATAACCTGAAGTAACAGACTAGCTGTGCACTTCCTGCCGTCCTGGCAAATACCAGCTCTTGAAGGAAGAAGTGCGCCTCCTCAGGCCTCCGTGGATGTGCTAAATTGATTTCTAGTTTTTTTTTTTTCTCTCTGTAACATCACTTTCATAGACATAAGCTAGGAGCATACTCCAGCAAGACCTGAAATGAAAAGTTTTCTCAGAAAATCATACAGTTGGTTCTGAATTCTTAAGTCATCAGACTTAAGTCCTTTGAAGAGGCCTCAGCTTCCATTTTGGCTTCTTCAGTCCCCAGGAGCCGTGTTCTGAGAAATACCTAAGAAATGTTGAGGTAACTGAACACTTAACCTTGTTGTTATTTAATTCTATAGCATCAAAAAGGGAAGGGGGAAGATGTGGAAACCTCATTTTCCATGTAGGATGGCTGGTGAGCAAGTGGAACGGCATTGATTCAAAATCCAGATCCTCACATAAGATGCATCAACCCTGGATGTATGCTTTTCAGTTGGGGTACCGTGAGGGCCTTATGTCTCCCTATGTCCTGGTTAGTTCATTTAGAGCCATCTGGGAAGGGGACACTTCAACTGAGAAAATGCCTTCATCAGATTGGGCTGTAGGCAAATCTGTTGGGGCACTTTTTTTTCCTTGACGACCATGGGTGTTACTATCTTTTGGCAGCTTGTCCTTGGCTGTATAAGAAAGATAGCTGTGTAGGCTGTGCAGAGCAAGTCAGTAAATAGGGTTCCTCCATGGCCTCTGCTTCAGATCCTGCCTCCAGGTTCCTGAAATCCCTTCCTCACCAAGTTGTTTTTGGTCCTGGTGTTTGGCACAGCACTGGAGAGCAAAGTAGGCAAAGTATGCCGCATTAGACCTCTGCAGCACACAAACCTTCAACTAGCACCCAGCTCGCTGTGCCTCAGGCATCTGCTCTACTAAAACTGGGCTCAAGTCTCCTTTGTGTATCACCCAGGTAACCATTTAGTTTTACTTCCTTCTTTTAATAAGACAATACATTCCTAGTGTGCCTAAGTCTGTTTTCATTGGCAACTATCCCATTCCATGTGTTTCCCGCCTTCCTTCAAGTTGATAGCACACAGGTGTGTCCCATGTTATTCTCCTGCAATATGATGGAGGTAGTGTACAGTTTGAAAGGCATACCTCTGCATTCATTCTTATCATTCAGGCGAAGTCTTTGCTTCTGGTTCTCATGAGTGACACCTGAATGATATGAGATAGGGAATCAGGGAGGTGTTCTTCCTCTCAGGATTCCAAGAAGTTCATTCCCATTACTGTTGAAGGCAGTGTACACACATTTTCTCTCTAGCCAGCCAGCACTTGACCATAGTCCTGACATTGCCCCACTCAGTCCCATCTTCTCTAATTGTGATCAGAGCAAGAAGTCTACGTCCCTTAAATTTCTAAGAAGATCATGATGAATGTATTTGATTTTTTTTTTCAACGCTAGAACAAGATATATCATGTACAATGGAAGAAATGTGGTATTCAGAATATTGCTTGTCACTTACTCCTTCAGTTAAAGTAGACTATCAACTTCCCACAGTAAGAAAGAGGGTTGTGAGGGCATTTTACAGTGCCCAGAAGCTCTGCATTCCACTGGGACAGACAGCCCTAACAGTCACTTTGGTACTGCCGGTCAGATTCTGCCACAGAGATGGGTGAGCGTTACAGAACAAACAGGAAGTCCTCTGCCCTCTGATCCTGTTGATGCTTCTGTTTCTCTGCCTTTGGGGCTGTTTCTCTTTCTCCTTTTTCTCACCTGCTCCCCAAAAATCCATTGTGCAAATTGATTTGGAGATCAGCCTTGATGAAAGACCAGCTTCAGCCCCAGAGCGATATCATTAGCCATTCCTGATTGGTTGTGCGCACCGAAGTCTCCGAAGCGGGCTTAGAGATGCACAGAGATTAACTGGGGGCTCTCCAGCCATTTGTCACACAAATAACAGTGCCAGTAAACTGAAAGATGGTAAATCATTCTTCTCAAAATTGAAACCTTTCATCAGGTGTGTCATTTTCATTATTCAATAAATGATTAGTAGGAGCGTTGCCACTTAGTCATCCATAGTTAACAACTACTTGCTGCTGCTGCTGCTGCTGCTGCTGCTGCTGCTGCTGCTGCTGCTGCTGCTGCTGCTGCTGCTGGCAGCTGGGCGGTGCATCGCACCTGCACATGTGCAGACAGTCTGCCTCCGCCCTCCTGTCTCTCGGACATCTGGCCACACCACCTGCTGTCACTCACACAGCAGACTAGTGTGAGGAATTAACAGGCGTGTTCTGAGCCCTTAAAGTTGGGCTCTGACATACTTCATTTCTGCCATAGTTGGTGGGTGTGATGTTTTGAGCCAGGGTCTCTCTGTGTCATCAGGACTGGCCTCAAACTTAACTATCCTCCTGCCTCAGCTTCCTTAGTGATGGGATTGCATGTGTGTACCACCACGCCTAGCTTGCCCTGCTCTGGCTCTCAGAAGAGCAATGGATGGGACATTTTCACTTACTTCTTGGACTCTCTAACATTTTTGCCCCTTGATTTAAACCTTGATTACAGAGCCCCCTCATTCCTAATGCATTGGTATCCACATCAGCTGGTGGTGGCCAGGCCCTGCAGTCGCACACAGAGCCTGGTGTGTCTAAAGGACAAAGAAGGACAATGACATAGTAGACCCCCAGAGATGTCCGGATAGGTTACTTTGTCAACCTGACATAAGTTAGTTATCAAGGAAGAAGAATCTCTATTGAGAAAATGTCTTCATCAAATTGCCTGTAGGCAAATCTGTTGGTCATTTTCTTGATGAAGGTTGATGTCAGAAGGTCCAGCCCACAGGAGCAGTGTCATCCTTGAGTCCCTGGGCCTAGATGATGTAACAAATCAGGCTGAGCAAGCCACAAGAAGCATGCTAGTGAGCAGTGTTCCTCCCTGAGCTCTGCATCAACTGTTGACTTCAGGTTCTTGCTTGAGTTCTTGCCCTGACCTCCCTCAGTGATGAACTGTGATATGGAAGTGGAAGCCAAATTAACCCTTTGTTTCTCCAAGTTGCTTTTAGTTATGGCATTTTTATCCCAGAAACAGAAGGCAAAGTAAGACAGATGTCAGGGCCTAGTCCAGGATCCCTTAGTGCAGATGGAAGGAAGCATCCAGTGACACACAGGAAACGGTCATTTAGGACTGCTGCTGAAACGTGGCTATCATTGGCCACCTGCGGTTTTTTAAAAAATTGAGAATTACTGGGGGAGACTGATTTACTTTTGCCTCTTCATCCGAGTAAACTGAGGAAACAGTAATACTTCTGCTAATGGGGGAGGAAAAGGAATAGCTAAGGTTTGGGATCGTCTTGGAATTAGTGTGTTTGTGTTCAGTGTTGAGTATGTATGCTATAACTCATCTTCCTTTCCTTTTGAAAATACTAAAATGGAACATTTGTAATGAATTTGTAAGTTTTAAATTATGCCCTTTTCTAGCAGCATGATGAAAGTCCTGTTTTATCCAGCCCCAATTAAATGACCGTGTGTACAGCAGATCCACATTCTGTGTGCGCCCCTCCCAGCAATCACTTGGAGGCCATCACAGTTACCACATGCATTGCCCCCAGATCTGGGGGCCTGTGTTCACTTCGCTTTTGTTGTATATAGTAGTTGCCTCAAATACAAGAGTGATGATCACTGCGATTTTATTCCAGTGCATTTTTAGTTTATTATTAGTTATTGTTAGCATTGTTTGATTTATAAATTCATCTTTATCTTCTGTATTTATGTACAGGAAAAAGCAGCAGATACACATTTCACCGTTATTGACATTTTAGGTGTGTTCTGCAGGTCTTGGAATGCAGCCCCCATAGGAAGAGAATGCTGCTGCTTTTATTAGAATGTATAGATTTTAAAATAGCGTGACATTTTTTGGAATTACAATTGGTTGGGTTTCTCCTATTTCCAAAGTCATTTCTATGCTCTCCTCCAGTTTGTGCTGAGTATCTGTTCAGCTTGGTTGGCACTCTGTGAGGGCTCTTTCTCTGTCTCTGGCTATCAGTTCCCAAAGATCACGTGTGTGGTAACTAGCTTATAAGGCCAACTTCTTCATAGATTCCAAACCATTCAAACTCCCCAGGTTATACAATTTCCAAGATACAATAGCAAACATGTGCTCTTGGTGACTACAAAGCTCAGAGTCATCTCAAATGGCAAGCTCTAGTGTCCTCCTTTAATGTTAACATCTCAGCCTCTCATAGGAAAATTGTACCCTCAGAGAAAGCACCCAGGTGCAGTCTCAAGGAGTGACAAGGTTGGAGGGAGGACTGGCCTATGATGAGCCAAACAAGGATGTTTAGTGTGATCAGTCACTGCCACCCTCCATCACCTTCATTTCTTTAAAAGGGACTGCCAGCTCAGACGGGAGAGAAAGAACATCAGCTCTGGCTAATAAAGCTAATAACTTGCACAGCCTCGAGTCACAGCCCTTCTTGGATGTGGATGGTAGAGCCTTCATTCGGGATGAGTGTTTAGGAAGGTCTGTGCTGTAGGCAGTGAGTGAAAAGATCTGGGAGGGACAACTGAAGGCTATCTGAGGCTCTGTAGACATCCCCTGGGCCCCGTGAGTAGTGAGGATGCAAGTGAAGATGGGCTGAACCCTTAGGAAAAGCTGTGGAGACTTCAGCCTGGTTCCCCTTAAGTGCAGATAGACAGAGCAGTTCGCTGTAGAAATTGAAAGGATGGCGACTATGCTCAGTTCTTGGTATTGTGCTCAGTTAGTGATGGCGATGACAGTGATAAGGATGATCTTGAGGAGGGTGGTGAAGGTGGTGATGATGATGTTACTGCTATTAGAAGTGTGGTGATGGTGATAGTAATCGTGATGAAGGACAGTGTAGTGATGATGGTGTTGATGATAGAGATTGTCGTGGTGATGACAGGGTGGTGTAGTCATTGGTGGCTTTGACAGTGATGGAGGCAGTGGTGGTGGCGATGCTGATAGCAGGGATGCTGTTGGTCTCACAACCGTCATTATGGTCTGGTTGTCACTATGACATCGGTGGCTGGTGGTGAGCAGTTAGGGAGTCTGCAGTTGTCAATAGTCTGTCCCTTGTTCTACTTTAATTAGTGTGAGAGGGGGTTGCAGGGCAAGTCTGAGCCATATACAGCAGGGCAGTGTTCTGACTTGACTCACACTTGTATATAATGACTCAGTCATTTGGGGGTGCCCAAATGTAAACCTTCTACACTAAGAATGGAGCTTTATAGCCTTAAATTAGCAGTAGACTAACAGCCAATTGATCCTGATCCTAATTGTTGTCAGAAGTAAGACCTTAAGGCCAATTGTCAGTGTCATCCTGTTTGCTACATCCTTCCAAAGTTTGTTTACAGCTGTGGATTTACAGCGTCTGTCAGGATACACATCCCTCTGGGCTAGTCTTTGTCTCTGGATCATTGGACAGCCACATGTCACATACTTATTTTTATCTTTCCAATTATAAAATAATGCAGACTGGTGACAACTTCCATAGTAAAGCAGATAGTTTTAGGGGAAGGTTGTTTGGACGGTTTGGCCCATTCCTGTGGTAATTTCTGAACTTGGGAGTTGGCAACCGGGGGATCAAGAGCACGTCCAGGCCGATGAGATGATTCATGAGTAAGAACATTTGTCAATAAATAATCTTTTTAAAGAGTTCAAGGCCAGCCTCTTCTACATAGTAAGATTAAGACGAATCTGAGCTACATGAGACCCTATCAGAGAAAGAATTGTGGGAGAGAAAGAAAGAAAAGAAAGTTAGTGTTTTGGTGGAGTAGTGCTGCACCCCCTCCAGGCCACCTCCCAGAGGTTTGTCACAGCCCCAGTTGTAGAAAGGGATCTGGAGTAGCTCTGCCAGGACTGCCCGAGAGGTATTCAGTGAGGAAAAGAGGGGGGTAACAATGGAAATGCCACAGCAGGAGGTGGCAGGTGGAGTGGCGATGTGTGCCCATGTCATCGGGGACCTGTGTTTCCAGGGAGGCATCCAGGTGAGCCATGGGTAGCCGGAAGAGCTGCTAGTGAGCAAGGCAGAGTGTGGACATCACGGAGGACTGAGCAGCTCTGTGTATCAAAGACTAAATGCACCCCCTCCATGGAGGTGTGCCCTAACCTCAGTGCCTGGGGATACAGCTTCCTTGGAAATAGGGTCATTGTCACTATGATTAGTTGTGCTAGAGAAGATTATAGACAGAGGTGGTAAGGAGAGGCCCATATTCGCAATGATGGGTAGATGAACATGGTGCAGTTGTGAGTCAGTGCCAAAGAGAGTGCCTACATCAGAAGCCAGGAGAAAGCCAAGAAACCGATTGACCATCCTCTGGGGTCTTCTGCCTGCAGCATTGTGCCCGGAACCCCTGATCCCAGAGCCGAGTGGATAGATGATCTTCTGTCGTTGTGAACCACCTATTTTGTGATATTCTATCCTTGCCACCACAAGGCTTCTGTGTTCAGTGAACAGTCTGCCCATGTTCTTACATGGCTGTACCTTGGCTCTGCAAAGGACAGGAGTAGTGAGAACCTTCCATGCATTCCAGCAGGCATGGCAGGGAGAAGAGGTGGGGTGCTCTCTTGGGCTTGGAAGCAAAACTTCCAGGATGTGTTGGAGGGTGTGGTGTGTGAAGAGGAAAGGAAAGAGCAGGATGATGGGAGGCATAGAGCTGAAGAGAGGCGAGAAGCAGAGGTTGACTCATTCTGTCTTTATAAATTGAGTCTTATACATATAGAAGGTATGCTATGGAATTTTACTTTTCTGTGTTATTGTTCCATGGGAAGTTTTCCTGTGTCCCATGGCCACTTGGTTCCAACTAAACACAAAGAAGCTTGTATTAATTACAGACTGTTTGGTCTATGGCTCAGGCTTCTTGCTAGCTAGCTCTTACGTCTTAACCCATTTCTATTAATCTATGTATTGCCTGGTGGCTGGTGGCTAACCGGTACAGTCACATCTTGTTTCTTGGGTGACCGGATAGCACCTCCCAGACTCAGGTCTTCTCTCTCTCCACTTGCATTTCCCACCTGGTTGTAAGCTGTCTTGCCATAGGCTAAAACAGTTACTTTATTAATCAATGGTAGCAGCACATATTCACAGCCTACAGAAAGACCATCTCAGCAGTGTCTAGAAGCTACTAACAGCTACCTTAAGAGTATGATCTGTAGTGGGTGCTCTGCTGAAGATCGTACAGCATCCCTTGCTTTAACACAAGCTGGGCTTCTAGTTTTCAGTTAGCAATGCCATTGCTCTGACAATCTTCCAAATCAGTAAGTACTCATGAGTTTCTTCTGCTGATGTTTCTCAATCCCAAGTGAAACTTGCACACCGAGGTCATGCTGTATAGCTGCTTGGTTCTAGAATTTAGAGTGAGAATTTCATGAGAAACAGCCACGCTTGGGGAGTGTGAAGAGAGGCCATGGAAGAGAATGAGAAGATTCTCTCTGCTGTATGCTTGGGGAGGTAACTTCTGCAGAATGAGCAGGAGGAACGGGGGGGGGGGGGGGAGGGGGGATACTGAGAGACTTTTCAACATTCCTTAAAATGTCACTTCTTCGACAAATAAGATATGGAACGAATGTGTTAGCATGCACCATCACCTCTTCTCTCCTGTATGCCTACAACTGGTTGTGTGGGGATGTGTGTGTGTATTCGTATAGGAGCCAGAGTTCAACTTTGGCTTCATTGCTTTCCAATGTTTGTTTTTCATTGTTTGTTGAGACTGTCTCTCACTGAACCTAGAACTCACTAATTGAGCTATATTGGCTGATGCACCAAGGATGACTAGACTCCGTCTCCACACCCACACCTCATACCCAGGGCTGAGACCATAGGCAGATACTACCACAGCCAGTTTCTATGTGGATGTTGGTCCTCGGGCTTGTGTACAAGGCATACTTGACAAGCTTCTCCCCAGTCTCTGTCACTCTTCTCTCGGAGAGCCTTGACTGTCACTCTTCTCTCAGAGAGCCTTGACTGTCACTCTTTCTCGGAGAGCCTTGACTGTCACTCTTCTCTCAGAGAGCCTTGACTGTCACTCTTCTCTCGGAGAGCCTTGACTGTTATTTCAGGATTTCTTGACAATCGCTTCTGTTTCTCTCCACCAGAGGTTGTTGGCCTTTGAAGGTGATTTTTCCCTGCGCCCTGTCCCTCTGAGGTGAATACAAGACACTTAAATGTTGAAGGGGTCAGGATGAACAGAGAAGAGCTACCCTGAAGAACAGTATCTCATAAAATCGTTGACTTTCGCCTAATTACTGAAATCTAATTTGTAGCATCCTTTAGTTTCATTCAGCGCAATCTCAAGTATACATAAAAAACTAGTGACTTTCTAAGACCAGGACCCAGAGCAGCTGGATTTACATAAAATATTTGCTGGCTTCATTTCTTATTCTGCTCTGCTCCCCAAAAGAATAGAGATTGGTGGGATTGTCCTCAGAACCAGTGCAAAAGCTAATTCAGAGATTCTCACAGTGAACTTTGAACCCGGGTCCTCTTGGTGTCTGTCTGACATAGTGTTTCTCATTTCTTGCAATATTTTTTTATTTCGTGGCTCTTGGTGCCTTGCGTGTACTCAACCTCACGCAGCCAGGGAAGGACATTGGCATGGATCTAGCCACTGACCATATAGGCCTCTTGGTGTATCTCAGTGAGATGGATTCTCCCTGCACAGATAAGGGGTCCAGGGCACAGACCTGTTAATCCACAGCTGCCTGTCATTGCCAGATGGAGCCACGAGCACTCTCAGAATGCGTGTGCTTCCTGTCCTTTCTCCTTTACATTCCTCACTTGCTCTGTCTTCCCAGGAGGCTAGTGCCATGGGAGAAGATGCTATAGATCCCAGTATGATGATTCAAGGTGGTCATTTTCTCCTGTATGGAAACTATCTGCCCACTGTCAGGTCTCTGCCCTCATGTATTGCTACCCTGCTCCCTTTTCTTGGAAGCTTGCAGGCCTAAGCTCTCTGTAAAAACACATATGAAATGGAGACAGTTCCGCATGCTTGGGTACACACACACAGCTTTCCCTCCTAGCTTTTTGCGAACATGGCATTTGTTATAGCTGATGAACCTGTACTCATACCTTCTGACTGAAGTCCGTACATTATTGAAATTTCTTTAGTTGTTTTCTAATGTGTTTTTCTGTCCCCAAATGTGCATTACCTTTGGTTGTCAGTCTTCCCCATTGCCTTAGGCTCCTCTTGCCTGGAGCATTTTTTTCAGACTTTCTTATTGATGAGCTTCACCTACTGGGGCACAAGGAGATTCTGGTGGGTATTACTGGTGGAATTTATTTGATGTTTTTCTCAGACCAGTCAGGGACTTTTAAGTCTGATGTGTCTCCTGACTCCAGATAAAGCACCATTTCCATGTATCTCTGACTCTGTCTGTGTGATTTCTGTCTGTTGATTCCAACATTGTCCTTGTTTATGGGGCCTGTGGGCTGTCACACTAGGTCCCCAGTCTATGAATCGTTCTGTCCTTACCCTCATCATGAACTGTTTGGAGAGTGATTCAGTATGACCAGCCTACACTAAGGGCCTAATATCTACAGAAATTATTTGTAATCCTTTAGATAATACTTATCTCTTCCTCACACATTACTATTAATAAATTGAATCATTTATGTATGGAAACCATGATTATTTGATATTTTAGTTTGTAACCCAGCTTGGCTCCTTCAAACATCCCAGCTGTGGTATGGGGCTCTTACAATGGCTCTGTGACCTTTGGAGTGAAGCCCTATCAGTACTTTTTTGTATTTTTTCAGTAATTTCTGGCAGCAGAAGATATTCCAAGCTTACCTTGTCGTTTTCCTGCACATCTGCACAGCTCCTTCTCTAACTATTACTGGTTTTTTATATATATAAATGGAATAAGAAATTGAGGTCTGCCTTTGATTCTTGATACAGGATGTTTTTGCTGAGAGAGGCAAAGAATGTGTAGCCACTATCCTGGGTAAACTCACCATCATAAATGCTTCAGTATGGGATCCCATGTTTCTATATGAAATAAATTATGGCATATACATGGCATAGAATAGCTGACATTATAACATGACCTACTACCTGCTTCCCTTTCCTCTTTCCCCCCTCCCCCTCCTTGGCGGCTCTAAAAAATGAACCAAGGCTTTAGAAATGCTCTCTATGACAAAGAGACATTTGAGTAGCCTTATCCAGCACCTTTGTCAAAGAGTAGTATATACCTACATCAACATGACGCTTTCAAGGTGATCAATCCCCCTAAAGGGAATGTGGAAAGACTGGCTGTTAATGGGAAGTCTACTCACTTCAGTGATACTAATAAAGTAGTCTTCCCAGGCATTCTTGGTTAAACCTGGAAAAAATGGTGTATTTAACTTCTAATGAAAGAAAGCAGACATTTTATTCTTTTGATGTCTCAGCATTGCAACACTTCTCCCAGGCCCACCTTCGACAGTAATGACCTTGTTTAATCATTCACAATTGACTAAGGAGCATGCTAAAGAAGCCTTGATGTTATGGTCAAAGCGGTTTTATGGGTAGAAATTGGCAGTGTGTAAAGGAATAAATGTATCTGTAAGCAGGAAGAATGAGTTTAGAATTCTCATCCTCTCTGGTTTTTTCACACTGACTTCATCTATCTTCTGGATTCTGGGATTTCTGGAACCACACATCAGTGACAGTTAGAGATTTCTGCAGCTTGCCCCAAATGCTTGATCTGATAGCACATCTTCTCAGGCTCAGATGCCACATGTGAGGGAGCCCCAGAGCAGTGTTCCACCCCGCCCCTCGGGACCCGGCTGCAGAAATAGCAGATCAAATGCAGAGGCCCTTGTTGGCTGCCATTGAGGCTGGTGGTCCAGTGATCACAGCCACTCAATTACAGCCAGGGCCAGAGCTTGAGCAGTGGTCATTAAATAATTACGCCTTTGATTAGTGCTTTAACTGGTCATTGCTTTGAAATATGATAACACAATTTGGAGTTTTATTAAAAACCATTTTTCCCCCTGGAGTTGTCTAAAAAGATTTTGTGTTTGAGAAAGAAAAAAAATCAGCAATATATTTTTGTTGGAGGAAATTGAGAAAGAAAAGAAGAAGAAAAACAGAAGAGGGGCAAGATGAGAAGAAGGGGAGGGGGAGGTGAACATGAGAAAATTGCTTTCTCTTTTTCACTCATTTCTGACTTGAGAACAGCACCCTGTACCCGACTCCCCAGCCCCATCTTGTCTGACTCCACAGAACGATAATAGTGAAGTAAGGCAGGGGTCTTTGACCACTCTCCGGCCCTGCCATTGCTTGGCTGTTGACCCAGATAGCAAGTAGGGTTTCTTCCCACACACCATTCAGTCTGGGAAGCTGGTGAAGCCTCATTCATTAACTGAGAATTGTGCACGTGTATATGCTTGAAGGTGTATGCACATGTGCAAGAATGAATGCACAGGTTAAGTGCTGGGTGTCGGCCCCACAGTATACAGTGGCACAGCCTTGGCAAAATATTTATCCACAGTGCCAAGGTCCTCCACTCTTTCCATATGCCAAGGTGAGCATGGAAACTAAGAGGCCATGGGGTCCCAGTCTCAGTTTTCTCCCTTGAGTTTCCAGTCTATCTGAGAATAGACCACACAACAGAATCTACATTGTAAATACATCATGGAGACAATACTTGCTTATGCTCACATCTTATAATTATCCCAGGTCGCATCCTGGCATGAGACTAAGGATATCCAGTTGATGGTAGCTCCCGAGCTCTCCCTCTGCCGTTCAGTATATCTCTGGGCCAAAAAGAGTTTCCAATCCCCTTCTTAGGAGCTTATGGTTTTCTAGTAAATCAGGGAGTTTTTCATTGATTTTATTCTTGCTGCCTGCTGGGTTTACTGACAGTTCCCCAAGTACCTGCTTTGGCCCCCTATGTAAAAGCCCTTGGCAGTTTTCAAATCCAGTGTGCTCTAGATAAAATGTAGTAAAGAAAGTTATTCATAATTATTAGAAGTTAAATTGAAACTCCCCAATTAAGGACCAATGGCTTGTTCCAGCAGTTTCCTTTTGGGGGATAATTTACTGGTTTGGAGTTAGGGAAATGACTGGGTCTCACTGGATGCTGCCAGCACTGAAGGCATTTTCTTGGCCTCAGATTTGGTTTAATCTTTTCAAAGTCCCTTTTGAGAAGTGTTCCAACAGGATTTCTTCTCTGGGTGGCAGCCACTGTAGAAAACCCCTCACAGCTCAAGTAGTGAGTCCACATAATCTAAGAATCTTCTGAGATGAAGGAATCCTATGAGGGGAGTCATTGTCATGTTTATAAAAGAAGTAAACATTCACACAGTCTGACTGAGCAAATGAACGATCACACAGCATGACCAAAGAAATCCCTAATTTTTTTTTTTTTTTGATTCACCCCTAATCTCAGGACACAATTGCCACAGACAAAAGATCATGAGATGTGGGGAAGAAGACTACACTGTAAGTGACAAGCGACCTCAGTGCCATCCACTCATCGGTGGTCACATAAAGACCCCGGTGACACAGTCAGCTTGCAGACTGAGGAGCAAAGGCGCTGTCCTCTGCACTGATAGGATTTATACTGTGACATCTTTAGATTTACGTGTGTCCAATGTGGGCAAGAAATTACTCTATCTGATGAGGAGATGGCATGATTTCTCTTAAAGGCATAAGTTTACACTCTCTTGTTATGAGCAAGAGGGTTATTCATTTGCTTCTGAGATGAGACATGGTTAGAAGTTAGTGGCCTCTTCCTCCATGTAAGTACAAAGACTTCACTAGTTCTCATAATTGGTTCTGAGGGCTGTAGCAGCCCTCATTCCATTAGCCATTCCCTGTGTGTCCGGGATATAATTCATGTGCACTGTAACATCCAACATGGCCTACAAGCCTGGACATAACCTCCTCATAGCTATATCATTTTTTATCTAATTTATCTAATCAACATAGACAAGTGTCAGAAGGAGAGCAGAGTTGACATTAATAAGTCTGTTTTCTTGGTGCAATGATGGAGAAAGAGTTTAGGGTGAAACTTTGTTGGCTTGAAGATGCCAACAGACTAAGAAACATTTTTATTCTATTATTCTATTTATAAAAAGTTGGTTAGAAGTCTCAGCCCTGGAAATCTGCTTTCTGGTTGTTTGCCATGCTGTGGTAAAATGAAGTGATTATTTTATTTAGGAAAATAGAATAATAGAAACCTTCAGATGAAGCCCTGAGTCCCTCAGGGTCGTGAAAATCCCTATGAAAAACCAGCATCCAAGAATAAGGTGGTGTGTAACAATCGAGAATTGTGGATGCTAAGTGATTCCAGTCACTAACTTCATAGAACGCCATAATTTACACATTTTTTTCTCTTCTCTGTCTTTGAAAAGGCCGAGACTGTCTGTTAGTGATTACCAAGAGTCAAGAGTAATATGCCATACCTCATGTGCTTGTGCAGACCCAGAGTTCTTCATTCACAGGCACTTTACAAACACACTGTGATGGGGGTTTATTACTGTCATTCATATAAAGAGCATGACTTGAATGTGTGGCTCTATTGATTGGAATGTACAGGGTGACATCCACCTGGTGGCCACTACCATTGAGAAATGACTAAATAGCATAGCAGAATGTGGCTATCAGCACTTCCATCCTTCCTAGTGCTTTGATTACCTGGGAGCATCTCATAGTCCCCAGGAATCACCCTGTCAGTCTAGCTTAGTGCTCATAAGCAGTGTACATTTTAAAGAAATTCAGTGATACTGTTGTTGGATTACATGACCACCAAGAGTGTCTCTGTACTTTTAACCTGAGTTTTTCAAATTTTCAGTCATTTTAATCCTTAGAAAATAACTTTGCAGCCAGTGGGCCATGTCATGGGGAATCAGATCATCAGCGTAGAATCACCCTGGAGACAGGCAGCTGGGCCATCAGTAGTGGAGCTTCCAGACGTGGCTAATGGAGGAAGGAAGCCATAGCTTACATGTGGGTGATGCCAGTTCATAGACTGGGGTCCTGGGCTGGGAAGAAGGAGAGGAAGCTGAGTAACAGCAGCCATTTCTCTCTGCTTGCTGACTGGATATGATGTGACCAGCTGCCTCAAGTGCCTGCCCCATGCCTTCCCCACCATGATGGACTGTGCCCTCGAACTGTAAGGCAAAATAAAGCCTTCATTTTGTTGCACTTGCCAAAGATTTCACCACAAAAATGGGCAAGGTATTAATCATTGAGCACAGCGATGACACATTTAAATCCCTTAAGTACTGAGCCATCCACCTTGTGCGCTTCTTGAGCCCCCTGCTTTGCCTGTCCCATAGCAAGCCCGTGTGTGGCTGAGCTTGCTGTGCATGTTTTGTTGTGAGGGCTACCGTGGTCCTTTGCACTCACATCTGTGTGTTACCACGCTTAGTTTCCTTTGTAAAGTCAAATGGGGAGGGGAGATCACACTGAGGCTCTTGGTGGGACATGCCATGTTCATGCAGATGTCCATCATGGGAGACCTGCTCTAATCCAATGAAAACCTGGGCTTATCCCCATCCCCTGAGCAGAGCCATAGGGTAGAAAGAGCAACCACATGCTCTCACCTCGCTGCCTTTTGTCTACACATGAGATTCTGAGAAATAGCATTGATAGTAAAATATAAATGTTAGCCTGTTTAAAAAAAATTATGAAAGTTTTTGAAAACCCTAAAATTGTATTTAGAGATCATGCTAGTGGGGTATAATGTTGCATGTCTATGGCCTGAGACTGAGATGGGAGGGACCTTGAGACCCACCTGGATACATGGGAAGACCCTCTCAGGAAGAAGAAATAAGGATGGCACTTTTGAGCATGGCAGCCTTGGGTATCCCACCTCTTGCCAGGTCTGCATCAGACTGGGGACTCCATTTGGTACCATGTGCCTGTTTCCACTGAAATGTTACTCATGATCCTCATTATAGTTCTTGTTGAAGAAGCTCTTAAACAAGGTGACTTAAGCAATCAGTACCCCAGGAGACAAATGCTCATATCAAGACCTTGGTATCAGCCAGAAAACAGCCATTTGTATACAAGGAAGAAAAAGGCAGGACATTTTATACATTGAAATTGATTATTTCATCAATAGGTTAATAGAAATCCAGGCTGTAAGTTCACTTCCTGGTTATACATCCCAACTATAATGGGAGAACAGAGCATGAAAAATGTAGAGTGCAGAGCAACCAGGAAGAGGTTTCTCTGAGCTGTACACTTCTGCGGAGCTCAGCCTGGATTCTGCCTATTTATATGTAAATGTTCTAGAAGGAGGTCCTATTCCCCAGGAAGCTTTGTAGTAAGTAACTGCTTCTTTCTGGAACTTGTGAAATATGTCCCTAGACTCTGGGAGCATCCACTAGTGGAAATGCAGCACATGCCCAGTTGTAGGAGCACAGGGTGACCTGGAGGGAGAGGGAGGGAGGGAGAGGCAACTCTTTGACTGTTCTTGAAAAGTGTATTTCCTTCCTTGCACCTGGCTGATATCAGTACTGGCTAATCAACTAACTGTCCTTTTTAGGTATGTTGCTTCCTAGTCTGGACACAGACCTTAAAGACAGGGATGAGCAAAAGCCCTCCATCCTTCTCCCCCCGGACCGCACCATGAAAAGTTAAATTTTGATCCATATACAGTAGGCAAAAGACTGGAGGCAGCCACTGTTGTCTTTACTGGCTAGGGATTACATTTCTTACCAAATTATTTGTCTGGTGTTGTCACTACAAAGTGAGCCTTGGTGTTTAATTGTAGCAGCTTTAATCATTTTAAATCAGTGGGCAGTGAACTCACAGTTGTTGCTCTCATGATTAAACTTTGCATTCTCAATATATAAGGCTGTATTTCAGAGCCAGCCGGCTTTGCTTCCTTGATAACCCATGTTTCTCACATATGTTTTGGTGATCCTTATAAAGAGACACAGTGAGTGACCAGCAACTAAACTCACCTGGCATAGCCCAAGGTCACTTTCACTCATCAGAGACCTGGTCTTCACACAGCCTAGCCGTGGGGCCTGACTCCACACTGCCTGCAATTCAATGACTTGATCGCTGAAGCAGATAGGAATGGTCCAGCATCAGAGCTGACCATTCTCCAGCACTTGCCTTTGGAGTCGGAGGGTCAGTCTGGCCTCCCGTCTGTGCTGTGTCACCTAATGGAAACTTCCAGCAGGTTCTCTTGGAGCCTGTGGAGTTCAGAAACAGATGGCCCATGGCGCCACTTCCTCAGGAGCATGGCAGCTTTTACCCCTGCTGAATATATTGGTGACTGCCTACAGTAGTAGGCCCAGCTAAGATAGACGTGACTCTGCCTCTGGATCCCAAGAGCAACCTTGTCAGCTCCTGTTGGGTTCTGTGACTGTATCTGCAAGGGCTGAGGTAATCCTCAAGCCATCCTTCTGTAAGCTTCAGGTATCTCATGTGTGTATGTGCATCTCCCCCCCCCCCCCCCCCCGTATGTGTCCAAGGTAACCATTAGAAGGAAGGGGCCAAATGGAATGGAAAATGTGTCTGTGTTCCTGGAGTGTCTCATCACAAGTCTGCAAGGCAGTATACACAGCTGCTCTATGTCCAGTTGACTCCGAATCTTACTCCTAACCCTAGCATTCCAGCAGAAGTGACATGGTGTCTCTCCTTTCTGAAGCATTTGAGGAGGCATCTGCTGTGGGGGAGCCCACCTGGTCCTGGGGCTCTGCTGCTTTAGGCTAGTGTTCATCTCACAAATGGGGTTGAGGAGGAGTTAACAAAATGTTCTTGTTTTTAAAAGACCTGCCTCTGAAACATACCACTCTAGCGTGCTTACCACCAGGGTCACTCGGTCTCGCTTCTGCTCACAACAGCCTAAAAGCCAGCGTTTGCCCCTCAGCAAGTCGCCTTGGGCTCAGCACAGGGTGTGTGCACATTTGCCTTGGGGACTCTGATTTTGTGAGCATTCCACTAATGATGCTGACTCGCCTCTACCCTTCTCACCTCTGTGCTGTCCTGGGTGGGGAGCCCCCTGGTGCCACCCTCTGCTGTGCTCTGAGAGGTGACTTCACAGGCAACTTTGACATTTCTTTTCTCCCTTTTTTCATTGGTTTTCTTTTTCCTTTCTGTTGTCTCTCCCCACCCTGCCCTCTCTGCTCTCGGGATGCAGCCAAACGCAAAGCCTGGAAGCTAAACCGTGTTGGTAGCCTGCGAAACATATACAGCAGCAGCAGCACCAACACCGAAGGTAACCGCACCCCGCCCGCCCCCGGCTCCCGCCTCCCTGCCTTCCTTCCTTCCTTCTTCCTTCCTTTCTCCCCATGCAGACATGGAAATGCACCCGCCCGCAGCCCGCATGCCCCCGCTTTGTGTTTGCAGTCGGCCCTGTGGTCTTTCCGTCCTTTGGTTTGTGTGTTCTATTTTACCATTCATGTTCCCTTCAGCTTACTTAAATTTTGACCTTTCCCTTCAGTCACACAGTAGTGATGTTTAAATTACTTCAGAAACCTATTTTCTTCTCTCTCTCTCTTTTTTTTTACCCCCTTTCCTTTATACATGTGGGCATTCAATGTAATATTTCCCAAGTTATTACAGTTTTTAAAAGTGTTAGTATCAGGTGTAATGATCTGTAGCCAAATACAATAGTGTGCCGTGACATTTAAGTAACAGTCTTAATTTGTTTTGTGGAAGCATTTCTCCATAATGCTCTGCGCAGCTCTAATCCAGAGGCAGACAGGCCCGGGCCATTTGCATGGGCTGCTATTGCTTGTAAATTCTGTATATTGTTTTGTTTCTAAAGGTCGTCTGGTGCCAAAGTTCACAAATTGACTTGGGTTGCTGTTTTCACTGAAGACAGCCGTCATTGCTTTTGTATAATAGCAGATTGAATTCCCCCCCACACACCTTCATTTGAACAACACAATTATAAATTGCCTTTTTTTTTTTATGATTACAAATGTCAAGGGTCAGAATTATTTTGATACCAGGCAAGGGAAAAGCAGCACCATCCACGCAGGTGTACGAAAGGAGGCTGGCGGGTAATACATGATGCAAAGCAGGTCACAATCCAGCGAGCTTGGTATAATAGGGGGAATTTCTTTTTCACTTAAGTGCAAGCCAAATGGGTCAAGTAATGGCAAGCTTGCGCCCTAACACTAATTGACTTATTTGGTGATGATTATAACTGTAATATTTTTCTTAATGTCACTGTTTTCTGGGCTGTTGATTTTAGTGATTGCCAAGTAGTGGCATTAAATCTCCTGTAAATTTTAAATTGCACACTATTTCTGTAAACAAGTCCCTTCTCCACATCCCAGTCATTAACCTTTTCTGATTTATCTCCCCGTCCCCTCTTCCTTCCACAATTACTCCTGCGTCACCACCAAGCCCCATTCTCAAGCAGGAATGACTCAGGCGCCTTGGTAAAGAGCCACTTTTCTCAAGAGGAGATTATTTGGTCCGAGTACTGGTGTATCCTGACCTAGCCACATCTCCCTTCAAAGCATTCAGAACAGGAAAATGGGAAAGAGCATTTTGTATAATAGCAGATTGATTTAAGAAACCATCTCATCAGTTATAATTTTCTGTTTCGCATAAAGGGTGTTAATTTGCTCCCTCGCGGTTTTTAGATGTCAGGGCTTTTTGGTTGGTTGGTTGGTTGGTTGGCTGGTTGGTTGGCTGGTTGGCTGGTTTGGGGTACGTGTCATCTCTCTGCCCTGTGTCTCTGTCAAGGGTATCTTTCTTTTATATGGTGTAGGTTATAGGTTTATTGATGATTTCCTGCCATAAAAAACTAAAGGCAGTTGTAATGCTGGTTTTAAATGTTATTGGATACAAAGTTAGGGAGCAGTGAGAAGCAGTTCTCCATAAGCCTGGAGGCTAAAATCCTTTCTATTCCTCACCTGCTAGACGGCCTCCCAGAAGACATTGGTGGGCTGGCTTCACGCTCAGTGTATTTAAGGAGTCATGGTAAAGTGGGCTTCTCAGGGGACTTGGCATCCAAAGCAGCCAGAGCTTCAGAGCAAGAAGCCACTTAGGGGTGCAGAGGATACCCGATAACTAGATGAGGTCTACTCGTCTGCACTTAGGGTCCCTCCATATGAGTGAGTGCCATAGGCATCCATGAGGGTCAGGGTGTGGGCAGTAAGCACACTTCTGCTGTTCCCTGTATGGTTACATTTATTCCAGTTGAGTGGCATTATCATTCCTCATTGAACTGTGTATGCATACCTCTCATCCCATACAACTTTTAATAACTTGTTACAGGATTTATATGATTTTATAAATTATCAAAATATTTTCTTGATCCAAGGCTTAAAATGTATGGTGTTATCGCTTGACCCACTGGCTGTAAACTAACCCTTTATGAAAATGTGTGTGTTGAAGACTCTTTATTTTTCGTTAGATAATTTGAAAGGTACCCTTCTTGAAATGTAGTGTGTCTTAAAATGCTCTACTTTATAGATTTTGCCGGTTTCGCTGGCAGATGAGGGCGGAGGGAGAACTGGTCCATCCGCTCACTCCCTGGGGCCGAGCAGGATGGTGAGTGTGGTTGGCCCAGACCTCCCCTAGCCACCTGGGAAAAGCACACTGAGCTGGGAGACTTGTCAAAGCAGGATCTCACTTTATTGCATCAGGCAGGGGAGTTATATAGGCTTAGGGAGGGGGAGGCGGAGTCTTGGGTGAGGGAAGATACATGGGGCTTAGTGCCAGTGAGATCATGTTATGACAGCAGTAATTAGGCAGAGGTGGTCTTTGGGTGGGCTATACTGAGCCACTCATATGCGGAAGTCATGGCCAGAGACAGGTCAGCCAGGCCTTGGAAGTTACAACAGGCCCAGAATCATTGTTAAAGGCCTAGTGAGACGCCCAACAAGATTTATTTAGGAATTCCCAGAAACTACCAAAATAAAGTTGGTACCAGAGTTCGGTTCCCTAGACACAAAAATTAGGTTTATCATTTGGGAGGCGAACCAATTAATAAACCCAGTTTTTGGTAAGGAGCCTGAGAATTTCTCAGAAGTTGGGGACCTTCATGGGAACACAGGTGTGAGACAATCGGGGCTGTGCCTAAAGCCTTGTGATCTCCCCAAAGCCTTTTCCTTGACACACATGCTCTTCTGCCCCTGGACAACTCTGTCTCATTTGACAGTGACCCTGCCAGGTAGGTAGTGTGCTACACACAGGAAATTTAGGTTCTGGTAACTTCCACAGACCATATGCTGAGCTGTCTGCTCCAGAACCTCCACTCACAGATCCACATGAGCCCAGAATGTGTGGAAATGGATTATTAGAAGGCCTGGGTTTGGGGGGGGGGGAAGCCCTGGGGATTCCTTTGCCCATCAGGGCTCCTTAGCCTTGAAAGCCAGGTAGACACTTGGTGCACATTCTGTAGCTCCCAGGGTTAGTAAAATCCATTGCCCTTTAGCAGAAATTGTAGCTTGGATTTCTCTCAGAAACCTGTTGAGCAGGGTCCAGGGCCATTAGCCATGTGATTCCCAGCCAGGCCTCTTGCTAACCACAAAGGTCTAGATGTCAGGGGAGTGGGGCTCAACTCCAATCTTTGAGGCAGTGCGTAGGAAACAAGAAGCATGTAGGGAAAACAGGCTGCATGTGACAGTATCTTTCCGGGTCATTGTGACACAGTAAATAAGGCTACCCCACCCCAGATGCCAGAGCCAGGTGGACTCACCAGCTGAGCGGACAGAGAGGCTCTCTGGCAGCTCTTAGCCTGTGCGATGTAGAGAAGAACTTCTGATACGCAGATAAAGGGGTATAAGTGGTAAAGGGAAGAGGGGTGGGGAGCAATGAGCACTACATGGTATGTGGACACCACCTATTTTGTCACAGTCAGTAGAGGGAGTGCCTGAATACAAACCACGTGACACCGCAGATGACCCTTGTACCCAAAGATCAGCCAGACCCAGAAGTGGCCCAAACTCTAAAAAGACCCTGTGTCCTGTTCTGTCCACAAAGGTGCATTTCTGCGGGTTTGGAATCTGCCCAGAGACAGGCAGAGGAAACCCACACTGGGTCTATCACTGTGTGGCACAGACCTCTCAAGCAGAATCTAGTCTCTGGTATACTGATTTTATCACTAAAATTCAACCAAAAAACTATAGAAAGTCACTTGTCAGACTAAGGACGAATCAGAAGAAGCAAGCAGGCCCAAGTGCTGAATGTTAAAGCAGCTGTCTTAGCTATGACAAGACACCATGCCCAGGACAACTTATAGAAGAAAGGTTATTGGCCTATAATTTCAGAGGGTGTGTCCATGACCATTATGGTGGGGAGCATTATAGGTAGGCAGGCTGGTCTCTGGAGCAGTAGCTGTGAGCTCTTGTCTTGAGCCACAACCATGAGGAAGAGAGGGGACGAAAGCTAACTTGGAATGGTGTGGGCTTTTGAAACCTCAAAGCCCACACCCAGTGACACACCTCCACCATCAAGGCCACACCCTCTAATCCCTCCCAAACGGTTCTACCAACTGGGGACCAATTATTTAAACATAGGAACATAGAGAGCCTTTCTCACTAAAAATCATAGGAGCTAAAGCAAGATTGGGAAATCCAAGCTCCAGAGTTGGCGTCATGGAGAAAAAAGGAAGGCTGGCCATGCTGAGCAACACAGAACACCTGGGCAAGCAAAAAAGGGCCGTTTATAGTCCTAGACAGACCTGGGCCCTCCCAGCACAGCTCACACACGTTCCTGCAGCTGGGAGCCCAGGGGAGCCCGAACAGAGAAGACATAGCAGTAAACATGGAGAGCCCTGTTCAGCCAATTCATGTGTCTGATTGGCTTTTCCTTTTAAAATGGAAGGAAATTTGAGAGTAAAGCTGACATCTTAAGCAGGTGGTTTCCACCATCAGATGATACAATACCTAAACTACATGCCAGTTGAAGGTGGGCTTTTAAAAGAGACACACTAAAACATTTTACAAAAAAAAATTGTGTTGCTTTAAAAAAAAAAAATAGCATACAAACCCGAGGCTGCGTGTGACATTGCCCCATAGGGCCTAAGTTGTGGGAGATTGAAAGTGTGAACATTGTCCATTTGTTTGCAGTTCACATCAAGGCCAGTGGCCAGTGGCTTCTTTAGATCACAGGGGTGTCTTTGATTTCCTAGCCAGCTAGTGCTGATGTGGCTGAAAACCCAAAAGGCAGAGAGATGATGGCTCAGTGGTTAAGTGCACACACTGCTCTCGCAGAGGACCCAAGTTCAGTTCCTAGTGCCCACGTCATGCAGCTCACAGTTAGCTATACCTCCAGCTCCAGGAGACAGAATCTCCTTTGACCTCTCTGGGCACATGTACCCACACGTACCACACAAGCACGGATCTTCAAAAAGAAGTGGAGTAAGCTGCTTCCAGGCACCCATTAAACAGAGTATAAGAGAAACCCCTCTCCACCAGGTAGATGCACCACTGGAAAAACCCTCTTGTTAGTGCTCATGAATGAAGAGGTGGCTAAAGGCAGAGTTGGTGTCTGTGTGTGGAACAGAGGTATGTTGGGCCTTACCAAAAACCCATTTTTCTGTGACAGGAGCTGAAGGATGCCATCCTCTCCGAGGGCCTTTGCTGTTTTATCTTTATTGTGCTCAGTGGCCCTCATCTGTATATCTCTAGGCTCACACCACTTAGCCTTCACGTCAGCCATACCTATGTGGATAACCTATGTGGATACTTCTGTTCTCCACTTGGACAATCCTCTCTATGTGGTGCCAAAAGTACATGTCATTCTTACCAAATGTGTGCCAATTAATGCAGCAGGAAGCAGGCTCCACCCTACGGTTGGAATCCTGGATGGGCCTTAGGTCAGGAGCCCAGAATCCACAAAGCCTGGGAGATCAGCTTCTTCCTCAAGAATACGGGATTCACATGTGGCCAGTGAGGAAGTAACCTAAGAGACTGTTGGCAGCCTGTTTATCCTTCAGCTTGGAGAACAAATCCATCAGCTGGCTTGTTCTGGTCACGCCACTGTGGAGCATGACTTTGGCGGAACACGGCTTCAAGGCCTTGGTCTTAACTTTGGTGAAAGCCCTCTCTCTTTTCCATCCCCTCTATGAGACCAGCATCTGCAAGTGTCCAGCTCTGCCCCCCCTTCCCTCCCCCCTTCCCCCCCCCCCCCCCGCATTCATCCTCATCAGGTGTCTCCTGTGAAAAACAGCCACCACATGTTTGAACTATTTTCAGCTATCTGTAGCCCCTTAACCCTTTGCCTGCTAGAATTCCACAAAAATAATTGATGACTGATTGGCCCATTAACCTTTAAGGGGAAAAAAAGTTTGACAGCCCAGACTTGTGTAATGAGGAGGGATTCCTTGTGAAGTCGGTCTGATGGCTGAGATGCTCGCCCCTAAGGAGGCAAAATTAGCCCCCCCGGGGCCTCGTCTGCATAGAAGCTGGACACAATTAGTGCGATATCCGGTGTTATTAATGTCATTGGGAATAATTGGGTAGGTTGGTTTCGACAGCTTCATGGCTCTAAAATACTATTATAGTGGACCTTTCCACCGCCAACCGTTAAACACAGAAAACTGTTTAAGCTCCCGAGAGCCCAATCACTGCGTTAGTGAGCTGGGGACCAGGACTGTACATAGCCTGGAGCATTAGGATGGGGTGAGGTAGCCTTGGGCTTCTCCTCAGGTTAGGGAATTACACTGTGCTTTTGGTCTGTCTTGAACTAAGAACCTGCTTCTAATGTATGTGCCAGCAGCGCCTTCTACACCCTGAGTCCCTTTTTACATTAACTCTGTTTAAGCTACTATGTCTGTCATTGGTAGTGGGCCTTTTTATTTGTAAATGACTCCAGAGAATAAAACACCAAAACTGGCCCTTCTCACTATACAAGAATTTGTCTCAATGGGGGGTGGGGGGGGAACCACAGCCTTCATCTCTCCTTGGGAGGCAGAAGCAAGGCAGGAGCTCATGAGTTTGGGACCAGTTAGGGCTATAGAGTGAGGCCCATTCTCCAAAAGCCAATAGGTAGGTAGATAGGTAGGTAGACAGACAGATAGATAGGTAGGTAGATAGGTAGATGATAGATAGATAGATAGATAGATAGATAGATAGATAGATAGATAGATAGATAGAGGATAGCAGCAGTGTTCAGCCTTTTCTTACTGATCAGCATTACACTAGTTTATGATCATTTTTTAAAATCTGTTTGCTAAAAAACTGTAATATCATCAGCTGTCATTTTAGAAAGTGATATAGCCTTCTGGCCATTAGGGAATTGGCAGGTGCTGTGTCACCTGGTGAAATGTCTAGACGGTAAGAGGAAGGACCGTATTGCATTGGGTCATCTCCTTTCTAGTCACTGCCGTACTGTCAAAGTGCAAGGATTAAGTCAGGAGTCTTCTGAGGTGCCATCAGTAGCATTGACTGTCACCTGACAGGCCCTGCCAGCACTCAGACACTGTCTTCATCAGTACAGCGCTACAAGTGACAGAAACCTTTTTAACTGGAAAAAGGCCATAAAGACAGTAAAGCATCCCACAAGCCAGCTGTGGGGCAGGAAGATGTGGCTGACTTGGGAACGTCTGGGATTCTTGGTGCTTTGGTCCCTGGCTGCAATGTGCTGGTGGCACTCAGTGACTGACCCCCACGACAGGAGAGGGCAGGACCACACCCCTTAGGTAGACAGCGTGATTAGGTTTTGTAGGTTAACATCTCTTGCTTTCTGGAATTAAACTTATGAGTGTTGCATCAAGACTCAGCAAGTTTAGGTTTCAGAACATTTTTGCTCTGGACTTTTCACATTTCTCCATAGCCTCACACAGTACAGTAACCCTGGGCTCTGCTGCACACACCCCCCCAACTCCCCTTATTTAAAATCCAGTGAGCAGACTTCACTCAAGACCCCAATAAAAACCACGAAGCAGGTAAAAGAGTGGTGGGGTACAGGCTGCGGAGGTAACCTACAACCTGCTTCTGGCTTTAAGAACTGGAGGTGCGCTCCATGGCCGCCTCTGAGAGTCATTACTCAGTGTAACTTGCCTCGGCTCCTTTGCCCTCACCTGGCCACATACCTTCCTCCCATCCAAGTGGATTCAGCATGACTGAGCATTCAGAAGACAGTGGGTGTGTTGCACAGTGCCAACTGTTCCAGAGAGAAAAAAAAAAGAATTGAGGAGAGCCGGGCCTGCCTGGCCACTCGTTCACAGAGAAGGACTGAGCACAAACGTGGCCCCTTGGCAGGCTGTGCCATCAAATATGTGGTGGCACACTCCACCTGTGCAGAGGATAATAGAAAGGAATGTCTGCAGAATGTACATCCTACATGAAGGGACTCTGGGAGCTTGGAATAGAGTGAAGAAATCCTTACAAAATCTAGATCCCCAGGAAGATAGGAGAGGTAGCCGTAGGGAGTCCGAGAAGTGCAATGAGGAAGCAGCAGGAACAGAGGGGTGTACAGAAGCTGCAGGGGGACCTTCCATTGAAAAGAAAACTAACAATGTGGCAGTGGGTTCCTTTGAATTTGACCCCTTTGGGTTCCTGTGCAGAGAGGCAATGCCTCCCAGGCCAAGGCAGAGCCAGACTACAGCTCATCTGAACATTGCAGCTGCCCACCCTGGAATCAAAACTGGGCAGAAAGCTTGGTGATATCCATGTAGCACTTGACCCGGGTACCCAGCTCTTTCTACCATTTTGTGTTACATCGTCCACACATGTGGGTGTGCATGTCTCTGCTAAGTAGGATCCTTCAAAGACCACCCTCTGCCTCCCCTGACACCCAAGGCATGGAGGAGGTTGCCGAGTGCCCTGGGACCAAGCGTGCAGCTCAGTGGAGCCAATTCAGCTCTTTGCCTTCCAGCTCACACTACAGCTCATGTTGAGACTAGAAACATGGACAGAAATCCTCTCAGGGAGAGCAGTATTCAGAGATTCGACTAGAAGGCTCGCGGGTGCCATTTCCTCACTGGACATGCAGTAAATCCCAACCAGAGGAAGCATTCTGGTCATACTTGAGTTTCCCAGATGTGAGATGATGTGAGGCTATGCACAGATGTCCTAATGTGTATTAACATCCACCCATGAATGACCAAGTGTCCTTGTGCTCTACCCATAAATTATATAGCTTGTCCCTATTCTGCCTTTCCCTTCACAGGGAGCCTTAGGTACTGAATTGGGTGCTGTCTTATAGACCTGTGTGGTAAAGATTGTAATGAATAGTACCTGGATCAAGAGAATTTTTTCGAGCTCACAGACGCTGTGACTCTGCTGGTAATTGCTGAGTGCGTTTGCAGGCCAGCTGTGGGGAACTCTGTCTGGGGTTACTGTGTAGACTTTTTTTCTTAATGAAAATACAGCTAATCTTCATGTCCAAATGTCTTAGGGCTTCCTGTGCAACCACCCTCCACACAAACACGGCCTTGTTTGTGCCATTCCTGGCCAGTACCTGTGCTTTGATGCCTTGTTACTCCAAAATCCATGAGCCAGAGAGAACCAGGAAGGACTCAGGAAACACACATGCTCCGTGTTGAAGCAAGCCAATGGCTTCCTCGGGCTACCTGCACATTCTATTAAGCTCAGGCTACATTCTGGGCCTGCTACATGCTTAGCTTCAGTAAAAATACCCAAAAAGGCAGACATGCCGGAGCCATGGCTGTAAGGCCCAGGCCTGGCCCCTACTCAGCACCCATATGATGGCTACAGAGCATGGCTGGAGTGCAGAGAGTCACGGGCCTTTGAGGTGTTGGAGGTTATGGATGCTTCTGTCAGCTGTCATTTTCATTCTCTGAGATGGTCTCTCTGGGAGAAACTAGAGGGTTTGCACACAGGTGTGTTCACCTGCCCCTTAGGGTTAAGGCCTTCTCGTCAGGGTAAAAGTTCAGAAAGGGCCACCTTGCTAACATTCTAAGCATAGTCCTGGGTTTTTGTTTTGTTTTCAGAACACTAGAAACTCCATACAAGTGTGCTACAGTGATTGGTGGTGAAGTCTTACATTGAAGACATAAGCATCCCATTTCTGGGTAGTATCCTAAGTCCTAAGATGGGGCTTGATGGCACCCACAGGGTCAGAGGAGAAGCACTGTGCCCTCATCAGTGCACAATGGTAGAGTAGAGATGACTTAGTTGAGAAACGTCACAAGTTACTCTTTGCCTGTGACTACACATGACCACACAGCCAGTTCTAGGCCAACACTAGAAATTCCTTATCCACTGGGGGATGTGAAGGATCCAGCCTTAGCTTCTGGCTGTGTTTTCCTAAGCATGGCCTCCTGAACCGCACGCTAAGAATAAGGACTGAGTACACACAGTCTCCTGTGGCCAGCAGAGCATTGCTCTGCTCGTGCACAGCATTAGCTAATAGTAAACTCAGTAGTGCCAGTGCCTGATCCACAGGAGAGGAAAATGAACCTTGGGAGTAGAGCTTACCTAAAGACAGAAAGTATTGCAGGTTGTGGACACAAGCCTCACTTTCCCTTTCAAAACAGGTGTCTCTCTGTGGCTACCCAGCCAGACCCGTGTCCACTAAAGCCCTCTGAGTTACCTGGAGTCACTTTCTCTGAGTCATAGCATGATGAGGTTAAATCCCCTGTTGACATTCGCTCAGCCCTGGAAGGACAGGCACCCCCTTGGTGTTCCCAATGCAGTTCACCGAGATCCACAGTCAGGTGCTCATGTAGCCCAGTTTCACATCTAGCAGAACTAACTCCAATTTCCTCCCTCAGATCCAAGGACCAGCAGTAAGTTGCAAACCTACTTTCCTAAGTTGCTTGGTCTGCGCCCACACAGAGACCCTGATGTCCCACGCTGTCTCTCCTTTCTGCCTGTTCCCCCAAGCATTGATTGAAACCTAGTTACTGCTGCTGGCTTTTGGAAGCCGGTCTTGAGTGTTGGCGGGTGTGTGACTCAGATCTCAGTGCTCCCGTTCTGTGTGTGCTGTCAGCCCCATGCCGGTGCCATTGAATCCAGAGGCACTTGTGACAGGATGGGCTTGGGCCATGAAAGTGAGCTCTTCCTCCCACCTCTGTGTTCCAGAGCAAGAAGAAAACTTTGAGTTTGTCATTGTGTCCCTCACTGGCCAGACATGGCACTTTGAAGCCACCACATACGAGGAGCGAGACGCATGGGTCCAAGCCATTGAGAGCCAGATCCTAGCCAGCCTACAGTCCTGCGAGAGCAGCAAGAATAAGGTAAGGCCCTCAGCAGGCTGCCCCAAAATCAAGGCTGCAGATCATTAAAGGGAAAAGAAGGCCCAAGTGGAACCCCGGGGGGGGCGGGACAGGGGCATCAGATGGCTTGTATGGATGACAAGACCCAGGTATGCTTTGTGAGGAGAGAAAAAAACTAAGTGATTGAAAAGATAAAACCACTTTGTATCTACAAACACCATGCATGTGTTGGTGTCCTGGCTTGGCCTCTCTGTGTGGAGGGATGTCCCACACAAAGCCTTTACTCTGGCTGCCTGCGCTACGTGGGAAGCATTCGCCTCTCTCTGTGGGCACTGGAGCCTTTTGGACTCTGCCTGCTTATGCGTCCATACTTTATTTTTTGTTGTTATTGTTTGAGGCAGAATAAATCAGAAAAAGAGGCATAGGCTTAAAAGACGCCCTATTCTGCCCTCATAAATGTCTCAAATGTCACAGGGTTACAAATGAAACTCAAAGACATAGAGGGAGTTTGAGCAAGGTGAATTTTCTTTTTCTTTTTTTTTTTTTTTTAAGTCTGGTGTATGTTTCATTCAGTAATTAAAAAGAGTTCTCCAGCAGTTGTTTGGCCAGAAATAAAATTATGTTCACTGCATTTTCTGGGCCGCTGCTCAGCAATCTTCCTTATACCGGTCCTGTCTTTCCCAGCCGGGTTCTTCCCATTTCAATCTTTGAACCCTTAGATATTCAGAACCCTTTGCTGACCCATTGGGATTCTTGGTGAGCATTTTGATTTTTCAAACTGTGATCGACTGGAAACTGAAGAAAGACATTGCCATCCCCCTGCAGTTTCATTTATAAGCATTTAAAGAACCCTCGCCCGTGATGTATGGCCAGTTTTGTCATTAAGAAGGGAGTCTGTTTTTCAGAGAGACGGGGTGTGTTATTTTATTACCCTCTTGAGCCAGGGTAAGCCAGACCACAGTCATTATTATTATTATGTAATTTACTTCTCTCTTGGAAAACAGTTTATGCCCAACTGGGAAGAACCACTGTCTTTTATTCTGAGCTCCCGGATTCTCAGATCATAGGCCTAGCCAGCCAGGTTGTCTGTCCCCTTCTCACCCATGGGCACAATGACACCTACTCCACAGGCGTGGGATCCTAGTTTCAGAGCAGCTAAGGGAAGACATGCTGCCGATCAGACAAAGCACGTCTCTCGGTTGGAGAAATGACCTCACACATTCTGACTGAAGCCATGCCCTTCTCCTTCACTTAGCTCTGGCTGGTGCTGGCTTCTCCCATTTCACTTCCTTTAGAACCTCTTCCAGTTTGCCACTCTGACTCCATACAGTAGGGTGTCATGGACCAGAGGCTGACTATAGCCCAACAAAGCTGCCCCCTGTACAAGTATACTTGTGGAAATGGCTTCCTCTGAGAAGAGGTTCCCTTGAGCAACTGAAGGATACCACAGAGAGAGAGAGAATTATACAGAGAGATGGAAAAACAGGGAGTGAGGTAGACACTCCTCCCAGTGTGTGTGACACCTCCACTTGGCAGCTGAAGTTGTTAAATGTTTTCTGACCCCTAAAGGAAATAAAAACACATAATGCCAATTAAACCACAGCAATAAGTAAATAATAACCTATTAATAAAGTAAATAGTAACCTAGCAAGCAATAAATTGTTTCACATCCAGTTATCACAAAATACCTCAATTTGTGAAGAATTTGTACAAAAAAACAGAATTCTAAGTTCTGAAACTGATCAGCTTTTGCTTTAACTGTAACATCAAATGCGTGTTAAATAAATAAGCCTTTTAAAATACACATACTCTTTCTGGCTCTGCCCATTTGCTTCCAGAATTTCACCCTTACTTTGTAGTCAGGAATGTGTGTAGAGATTTATCGGAAGCATGTTTTTTACAGCACTGTCCAGGGTAGAGGATGCCTAGAGCAGTTCAAATACATAGCCAAGGAAATGTTTATATACTCACTCAGTAGACTCATATGCATGCACTTAAATGATGAAATTGGAGACTCTGTTGATATCGAGTGATAGATTTTATTAGACAGGAAAGGTAAGCTGCAAGGCAATATACACCTACCCATCTCGTTTTCCTACAGTGCCTATATGTACAGGTGTGAATAGAAAGAACAGCCAAAGGATCTCTGAATGATTGAATCTTAGTATATAAATGTCTTTTTTTTGAATTTTCTAACATTGCCACAATAGGTGGACCTTTAAAAAAAAAAAAAAAATCTCTTCTGAAGACTTTAACTATGCCTAAGAATGAATGCCACTGCCTCACTCCGATGTGACTTGTTTGTAGCAACTAAGAGATCCTCACATGAGAGAGAGATTCTCCTGGCCATGATATGTGGTATGGCCGGGAGTTTTCTGATGAAGGACCAGAAGACAGCTCTATGCATGCCGATTAAAGCCTGACCCTTGGCTGATACACAGATTATTTTTGTTCTCACTGTTTAATCTTCATACCTAGTAGCTATATGCCCATAAAGGTATATTAGCCAGCAACATTCTCCACATAGCAGACTCCGAGTCAGTCACAAATGATGGAGGTCTGACCACTTGGCTCATTTCGGATAAATTTCGTCTCAGCCAATAAGACATATGACCTGTCGCTCTCCCTCACAAACTCCCCTAAGACATCAGAAATGGAGTAATTGTTTGGAAATTGCACACCACTGCACCTGGGCATAATCTATTTGGTTTTTCTCTGACATTATTAGAAGATGTGTGGGTTTCTCCTGGCTACTCATACCTTTTTCTGTCTTCTTTTTTGCCTAGTCCCGACTAACCAGCCAGAGCGAGGCCATGGCCCTGCAATCCATCCGTAACATGAGAGGGAACTCCCACTGTGTAGACTGTGATGCCCAAAGTGAGTACGTGGGACTGACTGCGTCTGTAGATCTTTATCAGCTGTGACACTGAGGACTTGACATACTTCAATTTGAGTTTTGTTTGAACATAATGCCCTTCACACAGCCTTATTGTGTAGAAGTGTACCATTTCTTATACTTTGCACTGCTGTGTGCCCTACTTAAGCCTTGGGCATCCCCATAGGTTAAGGCCCAAAACTGTAATGACTATATCCCTTGGAGTTGCCCCCATATGTCACACCTTCTGCTGTGAGTGAAGTTTCCTTCTTACATGGGAGTGGGGGCAAAGCCTTGCTGTAAGGCTGCCCCCTCAGAAGCTATGTTGTAAACTTCGCCCATTTATATTGTTCCATAGGGTCTTAAGGGGGGGGTGATGTAGTTCAAATAAGAGATGTTGGTTCAGGTGAGGGATGTTTGGGAACTGAACACACTTGTGTTGTTGGTCACAGCCCAGTGGGCCCAGTTGACAAGACATAAGTAGGCGCATGGTCTACAGCCTCGGGGAAAGAGCAAAAGGTACCTAGGTCTTTGAGATCTTCTACCTCAAAGCAAGCTTCCCACCAGTGTTGGCTTGTCAGAAGAACTCTGAGGAGTGAAGAGGAGAAAGTGGTATGACTGGAGGCTGCAGCCTTACAGAAGCTCTCTGAATGAACCAAGAAAATGAGTGGCAACTAGGGCTGGAGACAGTGGAGACGATGGAGATACTTGGGTACCACCAGAGGGATGGTGAGGTCTTTCTGCATTTGTAGGCGGAGTAAACTGTCCATATCCCACAGTGGGAACAGAATTCTGCATTCTTTTATGGAAGAGACTGCCTGACCACACCAGCTCACTCTATGGAAGAGAACAGCAGAGTAAGTCAGAGCCAGGTGGATTGTAAGCATCACCTCAGGAGATACAGGGGCACTAACTAGCCCAGGCTTGCTGGAGACGAAGAACCCTGGCCAGCAGGTTGTCCGTTGTGACCTGGCTGACCATAGCCCAGCAGGAGTCCGTGCTTAAGGCAAGAAGGGCAAGCTCTTCCCAGACTCCTTTGGGCGCTGCTTTAAGGTCTCTCTCTTTGTTGGAATTTTTGAATTTTACTTTTAAAATGTTCGATGGAGAGAAAAGAGCATTTATTTGAAGTGAGGTTTTTTTTCCCAAAATTTTCCTTAAACCAGACCTTTTTTTTTTTTTTTAAGTACAAAACCTGAGGCATATTTAAAAAAAAAATAAAAAATCAGAGATTGATGTCTGTAATTGTTTCCAGTGTGCAACTAGATTCCTCAAAAAGAAAGCAGTCCATGGCTTTACAAGAACTGTGGCATGTGGCAAATTGGAGGTCACAGGTCCTTTCTGAGAGAAGGTAGGCATATGCATGCTAAATATGGGCAGGAAGTGAGGGGCCATAAGACCAGACTGTAGACAAAGCCACATGAGCAGGGGAGAAAGAGATGGTAAAGGCAGAGTTGAAAGCTTCATAAAAAAAGAGGTTGGAAGGCCATTAACCAAGTATGCTGTATCCACTCCACACACACGTTATCCTTTTGAGTTCTCGAGAGTGATAGTTGACTTTTCATGGGCCTGTTGACAAGACAGAGAAGGGAAGAGTCTGGACCTGGAGCAGTTTGTCCAGGTCACCAAGGTAGCAAGTTGAGAGATTCAGCTCACACCCTTCACCAGCCTGTTACTTCCTGATGCTTAGAGTATCCAGTGTGAAGTACACAAACAAGCAGGAAGACTTTTAAGTGTAAATACCCAGTTTTGAGGCAAATGCTGGGAAATAGATACATGTAGCCCACACTGGCAATGATATGTGAGCATGTTCACAGTGTGTCGAGGCAGCCATGCCTTTGACTGCAGAAGTTCCCCTGCAGTGGGAAGGAAGGAGATCTGTGCAAGACAGGTGTAAGACATCAGCTTTAAAGATGTCCCTCTCCAAGACTGTAGACTGAAATCAGAGCCTGAAAGCTTTGGAGAAGTACTGGTGCCATCCGGTGATGGTGTAACAGACATTCTGAGTCCTGGTAAACACCCCCCACCCCACCGAGAATCTCACTGGCCCACCATCTCAAGTGTATCAATCACCCTCTGAGGGTTGAGGACTTTGGTGCAGTGTGGGATGTGAGGCCACTATTATTGCAGATCACCCAGTATCATACTTAGCCTGTCCCAGGACGTTGTTTCCAAAGAGGGCACTTGGCCACCTTAACTATGGGCTGCTTGTCTATAAAGAAAGATCAGATCCAATGAATTTGAAAGTCAGTGGTATTCACCACTCAGAGCAAGGCCCATCGCCATCTGAGAATTTTGCTCTAGAGTGAGCTTGCAACCTGGCTCAGCTCATCTCTTTCAAGAACCCACTGACAGTGGAAACCTCTGTTGAGGGTACAAGTTGCCAGCCACCAAGAACATGTCCAGAAAAGGACATTCTCTCTCTCTCTCTCTCTCTCTCTCTCTCTCTCTCTCTCTCTCTCTCTCTCTCTCTCTCTCTCTCTCCCTCCCTCCCTCCCTCCCTCCCTCCCTCCCTCCCTCCCTCCCTCCCTCTCTCTCCCTCCCTCTCTCTCTCCCTCTCTCCCCCCTCTCTCCCCTCCCTCTCTCCCCCTCCCTCTCTCTCCTCCCTCCCTCCTTCCCTCCCTACGTACCTCCCTACCTACATACCTACCTACCTTTGTGTCAGACCTTCCAGGACAAAGTTGAAAGGCAGCCCAGCCTCTAAATCCTGGTTCATGAAGCTGTGTTATTGCCAGTGCTGCCCATACAATCAGGCTAGAGCTCTCTGTTGGAGATCTAGCAGATCTTGTGTCACCTATCAGCCTTGCCTTCTGCCATCCCTCAGGCCCTTAGATGTGGGCTCTGCTACAGTGGGGCTGCTCTGTATCCACCCAGATATAGTATACTGTCACAGCCTCTAATGGCGATAGCCAACAGGAAGAGTGGACATATCAAACTCTTCCCAAAACAGAGAATAGGTTCTGTGATATCACTTTACTACATTGGGGGTGGGGTAGGTAGAGGTGATCATGTGAGCCGTCCTGGAGAAGGTAATTCTAGCTGCGACCAAAGGGAGAACAGTATGCCAGGCAGAGCCAGGTGGATGGGGGCATCGAGACCAGAGAAAGAGGGTGGGACTCAGCCCTGATCCTGTCTGCAGAGACCTTGGACTTGACCCCAGTGACAGGTGGTAGCCACAGCAGGTTTTGATTGTCAGTGTTATGTGACCAGTCCTGTCACATTTCATGGCTGCTCCTGGGAGATGATGTGCAGAGATCGGGAGATGAACATACAGACGTGAGCCGTGACAGTACCACCTTGATGTGCAGCACTGGTAAGGACAAGTGGAGGCTCGGGTCCAGAAGAAAGCCTTGAATTGAAGTATCTATGGGGCCAGTGGAAGAATGAAGGTCACCTCCCAGGTCCTACACGAATATTGGTGGAGTTGAGAGGTAGAAAGAGGCCCCAAAAAAGAAGTTTTCATGGGGAGGCTGATGTCAGGGAGGTCTGTGCAAAATGGCTGTCATAGTTTGGGTTGTCAACAAAAATGTGTGGTCACACTGTGTTTGCCAAGAAGGAAGGGTGACATCAGAAGAGGTGATTACAGGAGCCAAGGTGAGGGCCAATTTGAGGGGAAGACTAAAGCCATGAAGAAAATCTCAAAGACATTTAATTTCAATCGCATCAGAGTTCAGCTTCAGAAAATGGGCAGTGGACAAGAAGAGGCCAGCAGAGTGCTGAAGGATTGTAGCCATGGAGGTAGCGGGCAGCTATGACAGCCCTGTCTCAGTGGACAGGGCTGATGGAGGCAGCAGAGCAGAAGCCATGCTCTAAGGGATTGCAGACACCAGGCGAGCCTTGCTGAGAAGTGTATGCAAGCTCTTCACCCGCTGAGTCCGGCCTGTACCATGCTGCCTTCCCTGCCGTACCCACTCATGGCTTTCCTCATCTCTGCAACCACAAGATATCTGACAAGAAGCAACTCTAGGAAGGGAGGTTCGTTTTGACTTTAGTTTGGGGAGCTACAGTCTTTTGTGTGATGGGATGGGGGTCTTCTCCTGGGCCAGCTGTTTGTGCACATCTCCATGGATCAGGATGCCCAGACAGCACAGCAGCTCCAAACCTCAAGGCTTGTCCCTACAGAGATCCACTTCCTCCATCTAGGCCCCACATACGGAAGGTTTCACACCCACCCAAAACAGTTCCCCCTACTAGACACCAAGTATTCAATCACGTGCGCCTGTGAGGGACATGTCACATCCAAACCACAGCACACTTGCGCTTGCAGCTCAGCCCTCTCTCTCCTCACACAGTCTGTATGTTTCCGTGTCTTCATCTCTTTGCTTCTGTTTGAGACCTAGGTTTTCAACTCTCCATCAGAACATCTCTGAGATCACAGGCCTTTTTTTCCAGGGCTTCCTCTAGGAAATGAATCAGCCAACTTCTTGAATTGTACTGATGTTAAATAAGAGGTTTGCTGACCCCTTGTTAGTCATCAGGTAACCATCGATGGCCAGGAAATTGCTGGCTTTCCTGGTAGACATGAATAAATGCCAGTTCTACCTCTGTGAGATTAGCCTGTCTTCCTGACAACAGTGCAAGCCAGTGGTTATCAGGGTCAGCCTCTCTTTGCAAAACATCTAGAGATTGTAAGCTCAATGCCAGTCCTGGGCCCAATTTTCTAATCTTCTGCCTCAGGCAAAGCCATTCTCTGCACAAACCCATCATTCTACAGAATTATATCTTTGTCCTATCAACCCAGATGGAGTCATACACTGCTCACCCCACAAGTCACATTTGAGGGAGTGGGGTCCTGATAGAATTATATTACCCCTCCACTCACCTGCCAGTGACCAATGGAACCCTGTAAATTTCTGCAATTGGTACCCTTAAGTAAGACCCTTGATGACCATACTTGATCAGAGGAGCGTGCCTCTTCCATCTTTGAAATTCTCTAACACAACCAAGCTAGACTAACAGTAGCAGAAGGGGTTATGAGGACCAATGCAGCTGCCTTGTATCTGCTTCTCACTTTATCATCCGTGCTCCACAGTGGGCATCTCAACACACATGACTTTTCTTTCTGATGTGCACCAGTCCTGAGTGATGCCGCTAACGTATTAGAAGAGGTATCTCTGTTCAAATGAACACAAGTTCTAGGAAACTCTGGATTTGCCAGAGCTGCCAGCAACATACCATGTTTTCCCTGACACCAAGAACAACTCTAAGTCATGTGACTGTGGGGACTGACTGCTTAATCAGGTGTCCCTGAGAGTCCAGGAACATTGAGAATAAAGGGTGGCAGTCTGATTGAAATTTGCTCCTGTTTCTCTTCCTGTAGACCCTAACTGGGCCAGTTTGAACTTGGGAGCCCTCATGTGCATCGAGTGCTCAGGGATCCACCGGAATCTTGGCACCCACCTCTCTCGGGTCCGATCTCTAGATCTTGATGACTGGCCCATGGAGCTGATCAAGGTGATGTCGTCCATTGGGAATGAGTTGGCCAACAGTGTGTGGGAAGAAAGCAGCCAGGGACGGACAAAACCCTCATTGGACTCCACAAGGTAGGAATGCACAGGTGCTCCACCAGCAGCTACACAGCTGGGGATGACCTCAGGGGCAGCTGCATCGGTGGCCCTGGCAACCTATAGGAGAGCCGATTAGCCTAGTCTGGAAGCATCTGTATTTGAAATTGGTCTGGAGCAGATTGGATGATTCAAACTCCTTAATTTTTTATGTTTATTTTTAGGCCTTGGGGATTCCTCTCCCCTCTTGGAAATGTATTAGACTTCTAATCTTATGAATATATTACTTTAATTAATATATTTCTAATAGGCACAAGCTGTGCTAGCACTAATTATAAATTTTTGATTCTTTGGTTTTGTATTCTTTTATACGCTCTTGGTAAGCATCTTGTGGATAAACAGCCCCCTCACCTGCCCCTGCCAACAAGTGAGTTTATAATTGAGAAAATGTATTTTATTTTCCAAAATATACTTCTAACAGTTAATTAAGTACAGTTAGGCATAATGTATGATGACTCCTCACTAATGCTAATTGTTATCCAGGATAAAAACGCATTTATTTGGGGGCCATTTAGTTTCTCATTTTTTATTTACAGCAATTATAAACCATTTTTGAGGATATGCATACATATTTAATTCCCCCCAAGAGGTGGCTTAAGTAGCCCATTTTCAATGAAGTCCATTCCATAGTAGCAGAAGACTCAGCTCATCTCTAGTTGGCCTAATAAAAGGACATGGAAGATACTCAGGTGCTGGGTGTCCCCACTACCCACTCCACAGGGGCCTGAGGCCTGCCTCTGCAACATTTCTCAGGCTAACAAGAGAAAGGCATCTGTCATGCTCAGCATCTGAGGTTTGTCTGTTTTGCTGGTGATGAGATACAGTCAGAGCCTGAGTAGCTATAAACCAGCAGCAGTTAGGCGGCACATCCAGGTTCCTCTCAGAGATCTCCTGAGACCTGCTGGCTGAGTTTATTTCATTTAATGGTGCAAAATGAATGTGTAGCGCCCCTTCTGGTTCACATCGGGAGTGGAGCTGTCCAACTGTAATCTTGTTTGTTAGCCACAGTGGGAAGGGGGAACTGGGAGGAAGGGTCAGTGAGGTGCATAAAGTGTGCTTGTTGAAACTCCGTAGATTGCTGTGACAGTTTCTCATCGTATGAGTTAGTCTGTGTAAAACAGTTAGGAGTGATTTTCTCACAAAATCACTTTTGAAAAGCTATTACCTTTCCTGATATAACACTCACAAGAAAGTCACTGAACTCTTCACTCAATCCTAAAACATTAATATGCTTTGTAGTATCAATTATTTTTATAGTGTAGTTAATTTCTATCTGAAAATGAAAAGATGATCAGAAGTTAAATTCTTTAATGTATGAAGAAAAACATGGAAGTGAATTTAAAAAAAAAATTATTCATCTGACCATATAGGCTTAATAGTAACATATCGACTATCTTTAATGTCATGAATTAGGAATGGTTGCTATTCTTTTAGTGTATAGAACAGTCAGAAGCTGTTGTGTCTTCATGCAGCTAGTAGTGAGTGGCTGCTGTTTGGGCATTGGCCAGTTCTGACTGCTGCTTGCCCTGAGCTCTGGGGCTACAGCTTTCTACCCTGCCCAACACTGTGCACATCACCTTTCACAGCTTAGAGACATGTGGGTAGAGTTGTCCCCCTCACAAGTAGGGGGACTGTCTGGCCTTTGGTCACCCTCAATATTCTCAAGAGCCTTTCTGAGTCAGAAATTCTCCCCAAGGCTGTAGTAATGTGGCAAGATGGCCATGGCATCTCCCGGGATGACTTTAGAATTTCTGAATTTTCAGACAGGCATGAGGTCTGGAGACTTAAATGTGTCTTGGTGAAATTATCCAAGTTTTTGTGTGTGTGTGTGGTTAAATTCATAAATGTTCACCAAACACTCATAAGAAAAGAGGGGGTTGATAAAGAAGAAGGATGAGAATCATGACAGGTAGACCTCACAGGACCATCTGAGGACACTGGTTCTGGGAAATTCACAGTCATGGCTGATGTCCAGGAGAGAGGTGTGGGAAGATGGGCAGCCTATGCAAAGGCAGGAAAGCAGCGTGCCTCCTGCAGGGCTGAACCTCCTCAGAACAAGAAGCAAAGATGGGTTTCCTGTGGAAGCTCTTGAGCTGAGGTGGCTGATAATAGAGATGTTTGGGTAGGATGAATAGTCTGTGTGTTTGGCCACATTCCATCTGTTCTCAGGAACAGTGAAGTCAGCAGCAGGGAGACTGGAAAGGACCAAGACAGACCAAGCCAAGGACCACCTAAAAGATTACCAGCCTTAGAGACACCATGGTAAATGAGAAGTGGCACAGCCCATAGATAGTACAGTAGAGATCCTATAACCTTCCATCTTCACCACCTCCCACCCTTTTCACAAACAAACAAATCTGGGCTAAAATCAGTCTGGAACTTACCCCAAGAGTGTTAATACCCAGTCTAGATGCTGCCTGTCCAAAATGCCTTACCCGCCCCCCTCCTCCTTACCCCAGGCTTCTCCTTTCTCAGTGAGACACTGAGGCCAGTTAATAATTAAGAGGCCTAAAACTAATCCCAAAAAGAAAAATTTTATAAATGTTGATGTTAGTTCAAGGAAAAACCAAATGTCACTGTTTGAAACAAGGGCCCATATGTTTTCCCACAGAGCTTGAGTCTGTGTCAGCGTGGTTCAGGAGATTCATTCTGATTGTGGAATGTAATTAAAAATGTGCTGCTCATACACAGACATTTACACACACACACACACCCTAAAATATACATACACACACTCCAACACACATGCACACATACCCCAACACACACACACACACAGACAGAGAGAGAGAGAGAATATTTTTCTATAAAGAAACAGCCAGTCCCTGAAACAACCATGCATTGGCATCATCCAGAACTGCAGGCAGGTTGGGAGAACAGGCGCCTGGCACAGCTGGCTGGCCTTCTGCCTGGTGTCCCTACACCCCTATTAGGGCAGCTCTGGACGGCCTATAATTGGTTCCAGCGACCCTCAGCCGCCTTGAGAACTGCCGTTCAAACTTGAGCAGCATTGTGATCAATCGGAGCTGACGACAGCTGAAGCAGTATTGACTTCCCATTCCTAAACAGGGGGATCATTAGTCAGGGAAAGCATCTTTTAATTACTCCCAGGAAGCAGGAAAAAAAAATCTTTTTGGATGGATTCTGCTACAGCTGCCATTTTTTCCCAGTACATTCAATATTAAATTTATTGTCACAGGAGGGGAGAAGATGCCCTCCACCCCTCTGTAATGGGGGTTTGATTTGGAGAAAGATTCATGTTGAGGAGAGATCAATGTGGCAACAATTAACTACATCTGGGCTGGAATCAGAACACCCCCTCCCGAATTGCTATTGATACCATTTAAGTACACGCTTAAAATATTGATTGTAAATAGGGATGTTAAGGTGGTTGTAGAGGCAACAGGGGACAATTATCTGGAGTTGGGGATAAGAATGGGGGTGCTTTATGACCCTCAGTGGACGTGTGAGTGTGTCAAGCTGTGGAGTAGACAATTGGACCAGCTGAGTCTAGAGTCACCAGGTGCTCAGGGCTCTGGGTTCCAATGTGAAGAGACTAATTAACTGTCACTGGAAGGAGTGCCAAGATCATGGGTGACCCTTTGAGATGAAAGGAAAATAGCCTTTAGGGTTTCGAGACAGGTGACTGCATATGCCATGAACAACACACAGCACGGTCACCTGGCACCCAGGTGTGAGATGTTCTTCTTGCATCCACACCACCTGGCTCCTCCCGTGAATGAAATGAGGCTTGGGAGTCTGCAACACAGCAAAGCTGCTCTAGCAAGCGCCCATGACTCCGGCTTAGGTAAAGATGGCTTCCTAGCGGAACAAGGCGGAGAGCCGTCTGGGCAAACAATCCAGAGGGCTGGGTGCGATAGCTGTCCCCACTCAGCTGGCTTCCTATCTTTGTCTCCCTGATGGCATCTGGCTTGGGAGGGTCAGCAGGGACCATGCTATTTACATTTTAGTGCAGGTAGCCTGTTTTATGCCGTCTTTGGCACCTGCTGACTAGGGCTGGGAAATCAAAGGAAGCTGGCATGCCAAACTGTATTTTCAATTCCAGGAACAGCTCCTGAGAGAAACTCCAGGCACAGCCCAAATCACCCATTACCGTTTTGATGCCCTTGGAAGGGAACATTGGTGGGTTTAATACACAGTTTCTTCCTGTTTCGAGCAGCCTTTCCACCCCTCTCTTATTATATGTAAGTTCATCTCCCTGCCTAAAGTCCCTTCTGGGTTTGGCCACAGTCAGGAAGATGAGGGTCCACATCAGAAACCTGGTAGAAGACTATTCGCACAGTCCCAGACCCATCCAGTCTGCCCGGCAAGAGGAGTGTTACTTCTGTTTGATTCCGCAGGGCCACTATCGTCTTATTTATGCACACAGAGATATTGATAAAGGAGAAATGTATCCAAACTGAAAATAATTGGATCCCCGCAGCTGACTCGGAGATATTAAAAGCAGCGCCACTCGGCCATGCCTTTGTCTTGTTAGGTTTGATCATAAGATCACAATATAGTAATCTCAGGCTCAAATTTCTGGCATAAAGATGCGCTGTTCTAAATGTGGCCTCAGGGACATGACTGCCCACACAGCCCCGGGGATTGTCTCCTCTGATTATTTTTCAACAGTTCTTGGCCTGCTGAGGTCAGTGTTTTTGTGTCTTTTGAGTGTTCTCCATGCTGGACACCTTTCTCTAGTCTCTTTCTTAAAAAAAATAATAATAATAATAATAATAATAATGGAGAGTGGGGACTAGTAGGAAAGGAGACAGAGAAAAGGCCTTTACTGGGCTGACCAGAGTCCATCTGCAGTTGGGTGGCATCTGCTCCCCACATGTCACTTCCCTCATTAACAAGCAATTGAATTAATTAAATGCTACTCAGAACACGCATAACAAGCTACCGGCAGTGTCCAAATTAGCACTGATAATCAAGGATGATTCCCTTTATTATCTTGCTAAGTGGTGTGCACACTCTGAGCTCCCTGTCTGCCCTCATCTATTTACATACCCCCAGCTTCTGCCTTTGCACGAGGAGGCTATCTTACCTAGTTAATTTGCCACGATCACCAAGCATGGCGGATTGATGCCTGCCTGGCCACCACTGCCATAGTGCTCATGTGGGGGAGCCCCCTCCCTAGCTGCCCTCCCCCAGCCCCAGCCTTTGTAGCTCAAGCTCCCTGATAAATTAAAGGCCACCCCTGTGGTCTCTCAAGTGAGTAATAGAGGCAGAAATTTCATTTTGCAACTGGCTGATTTAATGATCCGAAGGGTAATTAATGGCCTGATTATCTTAATGTTAAATATGTCCGGCAGCAATTACTGTGACCTCCCGCTTGTCAAGGTCCGGGCTATGCTCTTCTTTCAATTAAGTTCTCTGGGGCTTAATGGCATGAATAAACTCCTCTGATTCTATCATCCTGGACGCAGAGGGTTCAGGGAGCTGGGGGCTCGTTTGGAGTTTTAATCAGCCTGTCTTCTACTCTGGCGACCAGAGTTAACAGTTATAACAAGGGCAGTTTAACTTTTCTTCTTTGCCCATGCAGACCCCTGCGTGCGCGCGCGCGTGCGCGTGCGTGCGTGCATGCGCACGCCCAGCTTTTATCTCAGTTATTTTGATATGTTTATTCCAGCACTCTGAGGGAGAAAGCTGTTGGTGGAGAAAGCTGCTGTGCTTCCGAGGCCTGTCTCTTCCAATATAAATTACCATGTGAACACTGTGGTTTTTCTGTTTGACAGCCTTAATTAATTGGCAGGAGCCCCCCAAAAATGACAGTGCCACTAATTGCACTCAAAGTGAATTTCTATCACTATGGCGTGCCTGGCGGCGGCCATGCCCCAACCCCAGCCACAGAGTAAGGCCACCTTCCCTGTCCCCTGTGTGTCCAGCACAAGCCTCAGCAGTGGCAGACTCCTGAGGAGCCAAGGCTTTGCAGGCTCACTGTCTACTTTCAGGAGTGACATTTACTGCCAGTAAAGTTTATACATCCACGGCTCTACAAACCCAACAGCTGCTCAGGGATCTCCACCTTTACTTTAAGATAGCAGAGTCGGAATCTGACCAAGAGCATCGTAACTCACCATATAGCAGCCATTCCTGTCTGGATGGGCCTCATTAGCACATTGCTAAATACGCTTGAGTTTACTGGAGCACTGGGCCCAGATCCCAAATATTCTACTATAAATATTAAGCCAATTAGGAAAACATACAGATGAGGAGTACGTTAACACTGCCTTAAAATAATACCTATAGATTACAGTGACAAGAAAAAGCAGCGCCTCTCACAAGCCGAGGCCAGGGAGCTTCCCGATTAAGCCCTAACAGACAAGAAGAATGTAAACGTAACCATACAGGGTCTCCGTTTGCAAAGGATTCGTGTATTCACATTCACCTCTGGTAGGTGCAGGGTTTTTCTTTGCCACCCACTAAAGAAGCCCGGTTATTTATCTGATGGCTGTGGGAAGCCAGTATGAGCTGGAAGCCAGCCTCCCTGCCAGAAAGCAGTGCTGGGGTGGAAAGCTACGTTGTTGGCTCTCTGAAATGTATCCATGGAGACAGTTGAGGAGCTTGTGGATGTTCAGATTTCCGATCACGGTTGGAGGATGTCTCTTGAGCTACATCAGCCTGTTGAGGCTCTGTCCACCGGGGAGAGATTATGAAGGACAATAAGGTTAACTCCTTTAGGCTTGAATTACAGATCATGAGCCAACAAATGCTTTCTCTTGACTCCTGTGACACCTTCTGAAGGATCTTGTCTTTCAAAGTAGTTTTGTGGTTCCTTATAAGAAATGATCCTCTCTCTGTCCCCATCATGAAAGGGAAGGAGATGAACGTACCTAGTGTCCCCAGTGACATATGTGCTTTTTTCTGAACGTGGAGAAATTGTCTATGTTTTGCAAATAAGGACAAGGCAGGTATGGGATCTCTGTGTCTCCTGCCTGGGATCACACCGATACCTGAGCCGGAATGTGACTCCTGACATTGTCTCTACTGCTGTCCTGTTCATCTTGGCTGCGCAGCTCAGGAACGATCTCATTCACACAGCAGCGGGGAGAACTGTGGTGTTAGCGGTGGCCAGCCCAGCTTGCACTCAGTTTTTCTGTCCTTAGCTGCCACCCTTTGTCTGGGTCTGAGCTTTAGTATAGGTTCTTTGTATATGGGAGTATGTCCCCAGGATCTTACCACTAACAAAAGTCCTGAAGCCTCACTCGGTAAAGGCAGAAATAACAGTGAGGTACCCTTTGCTTCTGTTTGTTTTCCTATGACCACCTCCAACTCGTACTCTGCTCAAGAGTCGGGAATCTCCATTCTCTGCACTGATATTAAGCACTCATGCAAAAAAAAAAAAAAAAAAAAATGGCATCGAGAACCTAAAACAGCTGATTAACCAATACAGGTACCGGCCACGTTTTTACACATACCTACATCCTGTTCCTGGCTCTCGCTCTGCTTGTGTCCCTGACCCAACTCCTAACTCCTGTTTGCCAAAAATGTGAATGCTGCGCTCCATCCATCACTCTGTATCTGCATGATGAAATAAGGAGCTGGCACAGAGGATGTGTAGTGATTCTGGTTTTCAAAACAAGGGTGTTTGATACTTCGTAAAATGAAACTAGTCATTATACCTACCTACTTAATCATGTGAGATTATTGCTAAAAGAAAATACTATTTATGAAGCTTCCTAGGTCCCTTCTTATCTAGAAAGTGCCCTGAGCTTTGTTCCAGAGTCCTCCATGCTACTAGTAAGAGGGACAGGTGATCTGTGCACTCTCCCCTAAGTGTACTTGAAAATTATCAGTGTTTGTTCTGTTCTGTGTCTATACACTGGCTTATGCAGCATCAGTACCACCTAAAAACAAATATTCTCAAGACCCACCCCAAGCCTGTGCAGCTGGAATCCCAGGAGTAAAGTGCACTGATGTGATTCTGTAACATGCTAGAGTTCAAGAAGCTTTGGTTCCGTAATCAGACTATCAGTAATCCTGCCTGTGGACTTCCTGTCTGAACCCAGTCCTCTAGACAGCTTCTGTACCTCTTGAGACCCATGCCATCTGTCATCCTTTGCCACGTTTCAGTCTTGCCTGGCATGTCCAGAATGCCATCCCAGCAAGAGTTACAGCCACAGCACATTCCTTTGCCCCCTAAAACAGGAATCACACACTATGTTCACGTAGCATTTTCCCAGGAATGCAAGGTTGGCTCAACAAATGCAAACACATGCACATGTCTGTATAATATACTAAAGTAATCACCTCAGGAAATATAGTGAATACACAACCCAATGCCTTTTTGTAATCCAAAGCCTTTACAACTAGAGTAAAAGGGAAATTTCTGAATGGGATAAAGGACATCTATGAAAAACCAATAGGTCTCATCTGTAGGTGGTCAGATACTGGCAACTTTGACCCAAGCTTAAGAACAAGACAGAAATATTCCTGCTTCTTTTCAACACTGTGCTTGAAGTTCAAGCCAGGGAATTTGTCATGGGAAAGAAACCTGGTCCATCCAGATGAGGAAAGAAAAAGCAAAGACATCTCCATATGCAGATGGCATAATGTTTATATGTTGAAGATCCTAAGGAATCACAGGACACCATGGCAGGTAGTAAACACGTTCGGCAAGAGATCATTATATAAAATGCAGTCATATTTCCAAAACTAACAGTAAATAACCAAGATAAGAGTAAGGAAACAATTGTCATTTACAGGTCACATCGAAAAGAATACATAGAAACAACCTGAACCTGTACACAGAAAACTACAAACCGTAATTGTTAGAGACCAAAGGAGCGCTTACTGTCCAGATACGGCTGTTGTTTGGAACATTAATATTGTTCAGATGGAAGCTCTCCCAAATTGATGTATAAATTCAGCATTTTCTTCCCATAATCATAGCTGCCTTTTTTTTTTTAACATTTCACCAAAACAAAACAAAATGTACAAGCAGATAGAGACATGTTATTGATCTAGAAATAGAGGCTGTAGAACCGACCAAATGACTTGGTCTCAAAAAAAAAAAAAAAAAAAAAAAGTTTATTCTGGAGTCCAAATGATGAGTGTGAGCAGGAAAATATGTCATATCACTCAGTGTTAGAAATCCAGTAGTCCAGAAATACCTGGAGCCTTCCCGATGAACGTTGGTGACCCTTACTGATGAATGGGCTACCATTGTGTCTTGCCCGGAGTCCCTCAACCCAAAGGGAGCACAGTGTTTACACACTGCTTTGTATTATCTTAACTGAAATTGCCTGTATCTGTTGAAAATCAGGTTATGACTACTCCAGTAGGGAAACTGAGCTGCCTGTAACCTGACCCCTGATTTGGAACAGCTCTAATTTAGTTCATGAACTTGTCACCAGAGCATATTCCTCATATGCCTGGAATTACAAGAGCATATGCTAGCTACTCTTTCTCAGAACTCCACCAGTTGGCAGAGACTGCTGAGGCCCAGGATGGTTCTAAGCAGTAAGAAATGGCCTTGATACCCTTACTGGGGGCCATGGAAGGCGCCCACAAGAAACTAACCAGTGTGGCTGCAGAGCCATCCAGAATCTCCTCTCTAGTAGATAAGGTTGACTACATTAGTTACTCTCCTGTAGCTATGATAAAACACCATGACAGGAAGCAATTTATAGAAGAATGAATTTACTGGGGCTTATGGATTCAGAAGGGGTAAGAGTCCATCATGGCAGAGAAGCGTAGCAAGCAGACGCGATAGCAGGAACAGGAAGCTGACTGTTCCCATCCTTCAACACAGAAGCGGTGAAAGAGCAAACAAAGTGAAACTAGGCTTTTAACCTCAAGGCCTGCCCCAGTGATGCACCTTCCCCCAGCAAAGCAATGTCACCTAAACTTCCGCAAGCAGTACTACCAATTGGGGACCAAGTGTTCAAATGCCCAGTGCCATAGTGTCCTTTAGATAGGTTTCTCAAGGCCCTGTAGGAACTGAGAAAGACACGTGTATTTTCACTCTATGTTGCTAAAGTGTAACTCTCTAAATAATGATATATGAAGGCAAGAGCAGTTTACACATTCTATAGCATTCCAGAAAAGCATGGTAGATGCTCAGCTATGAGCAGAGAGATTATGTTACTTTGTATTGGAATTCTACCCCTAAATGCAAACTAAATTTGGACCAGGTAATGTAACTGCTAAGTGGCTTTACAGAATATCTGTTTTGTAAAAGACTGTTTAGAATATGGTGAATCCCAGAACAGCCCACCATATTGCAAGCTACCTCCTACGTAATTCAAAGTTTGTTTAATGGGCCAGAGGGATGGCTCAGCCATCAAGAGCACCTGATCTTTCCTCTTCCAGAGGACCTGAGTTCAGTTCCCAACACCCACTCACGTGACTTAAACTGCTCTCCAGGATCTGAGAGCAATAGAGCTGGAGGGGACCCCGTGGTACTAATTGGGATGAAGCTGGACCAAAAGAGATATCCCAGGAGGCAAAGTTGTTTTTTACACCCCCCCCCCCAGGTTATCTTCTGTCTTCTATCAGCCTTCTTGGGCATCAGCCATACTGTAACAAGAACCACACCACCAAGATGGCCACTAAGGCTCATGCCGTCGATGTCTAGCGAGGTCTGATAACCCCTTACGTTTCCTCTAGCACTCCCTCTCGGGCCAGCAGAAAACCTTATGCTGTGTCCAGAGGCCTGCACAGAGGTACACCAGCCCAGACATCTTCTACCTGGACTCCGGGCTTCTGGGAGCAGCTACAGGTTGCAGCCATTGACAGGGCAGGTGTGGTGACACTTTGTTGTCATAAGTACATGACGTCCACCATTAACTGGCTTTCTGGAGCCAGTTCCTGAACCCAGGTCTCCTTGGACACTATGGCTGCTACCCCCACCTGGCACCCTCTGCATGTGTCCATCACAAACAGGCCAATAGAGAAACGGCTGTTATGATTCCAACAGCCTTCAAAGAGCCTGAAGAGCCTGGTGCTAGCAGCATAGAGAGGCAGTAGAAAGCCCTCTGGTGCTCTACACAGATGTGATGGGGCAGGTGAAGCAGGTGTAAACACAATCCTCACAGGCCAGAAAGCTCTTACCCTTCAAGAGCACATAGAACCCACCAGCTTCAGGACTACACTGAAGAGTCCCTGTGAACAATGTTCCCACTTGCAGTTTCAAAACAGTCATCCACGGTGAGTTAAATGACACCTCTGGATTTGATTCACATTAATCAGACCTGAGTTTGGCCAGGCCTGTCACAGTTAACTGGATGATATCTGAAGATGGGCTCACAGGACCGAGAATGCCTAGGAAAGGGGACAGTGCTTTCCATACTTATTTACAATATAATGCTATTCCAAAGTTTCAAAGGCAAGGATGAAGGCTCCAGTTGTGGCTGGAACAGCCCATTTTAAAATAGGGTTCTTGGCTGATTCCCTCACCTTGAGTTACAGACACTGCTTGCTTCATGAAAAGCTGAGTATCCACAGTCTAAGGAGAATTGTAGCACCTTTGAGATCCCATAATGCTGTTCATTGTAGTAAGAGCTTTCTGGCCTGGACTTTCTGGCCTGGCCTTGAGGTTTGGATCCGCAGACCCACAACCCCACAGAGACACACAGATGCTGTATTCATTGTAGACTGATTGACCTGGGGCCCAGGCATATAACTTGCTAACTCTTGCTCTTAATCTAACCCATGATTCTTGTCCTGTTCAGCCATGTGGCTCGGTACCTTTTCTCAGAGCAGCATTCTGTGGCTTCTCTGTGGCATTCTGCTCTGTTCTTCCTATTCCCAGAGTTTTCTTAGTCTGGTAGCCCCGCCCACACTCCCTGTCTGCCTTTGGCCAATCAGCGCTTTTTATTAAACTCATAGGCGGGACAATTATTTACAATGTTAACATCATAAATCCACTACAGTTCATCACGTTCTTACCTTGTGGGAAGGAACTTTTGCTACTACATAAAAAGTTTACAGTAAGTGTGGCTTTCCCTCAGAGTCTTCATCTGAGATTTCAGGAAGTGGCTCCACGGGGACCAGCATGTGTCAGAAGCATCAGGTCCACTGTTCACCCTGTAGGATCAGGATGTGCTATCTGAGCCCAGGATGCCGTGTATCCTCAGAAAATATTCTTAGCCCAGTTTACCCCATGTTGTTATTCTTCGAGGACTGACCTCCACCCCCACACAGATCTCCTTGCTAAAATGTGTCTCACTGACCAGCCAGCTGCTGGAATGAATATGCCAAGATTGTTACCTGAAATGTAAATGTCTTATTAAAGTATCCAAATAGAATACCCTACTTATTGTTGAAATAAGTTGTGAGGGCCACTAGGATATTATGTTAGTTTTGTTTTTTATTTTTTTTCTTTAGTTTTTAAGATGGGTTTTTCTGTGTAGCTTTAGCTATCTTGAAACTCTTCTATATGGAGTAAGCTGGTCTCAGATTCACAGAGACTCCCACCTGCTTCTGCTTACTGATCATTGGGATGTAAGGCATGTGCCACTGTGCCTGGCTCTAGTCAATCTTTTAAAATCTTAACATTGTGGGGTCTGGAAGAATAGCTCAGCAATTAAGAGAGCATACTGCTCTTACAAAGGACTGTACTTCAGTTCCCAGCACCTACTTTGGGTGTCTCACAACTGCCTATAAATCCAGCCCTTTGGGGTCTAGTGTCTTTTTTTTTTTTTTTTTCTGGACTGCCTAGGCACCTGTATTCATGTATGTACATACCCACACATAGACCCAACATAAACAAATAATTTAAAATTTAATAGAGAAAATGTAAATGTTGATCAGTTTTGCATATGCATTGCCCACGGCTTAGGTGTGTTACCAAGTCAGTTTCAACACCCGCATTAATGTACCTAATTATGGTATTCCTATCTATAGCACCCCTGGAAGTTCCTTCCTCCTCGCCCTCCCTGTTCAGGGCAGCTACAGACCTGATGTTAGTTGAGTTTCTTAATTCCTGTAAATGAAATCATATGACATGCATGTGTGTCAGTTTCCTTTTCGATATGATTAAAGAACTTGGGAAGGGCTTGTTTAGCTTGCAGTTTGAGGGGATATCACCCATGGTGGCAGGGAAGTCATGGCATTGGGCAGCCTGGTGGTGGCAGCATGCAGCAGCTTCCTGCACATATCCCAGCAGCCTGGGAAGCAGACCAGGGGACCAGTGCTTTGCTCTTTGTTATCCTTTCATTTTGATTTAATTGGGAACCTCGGCCCACGGTTGGTGCCACCCACATTCAGGACAGATCTTCCATTCACTCACTCTCTGGAAACACCCTCATCTACACAGAGAAAATACGCCTCATGGGTGCCCTAGGCTACAGGGCTATCCGGTAGTTTTGCTTCTCCAGAAGAACAACATTGGATGAAGATGAATTATCTTGAGCCACACAGGGGTGTCCAACCTGTAGCTGAGAGTTTGCAAAACAGTAGACAGACTTGGTTTGTGTAATTATTGCAGCACAGAGAGCAGTCCTGGATTAATACAGCCCATAGGTTAAACAAATGTTTAATGTATGATGTATGCATCTGTACATATGCTCAAAGAGACCCGAGGTCCACACCGCCTGTCTTCCGTAGTTACTCTAATTTTTAAAGAACATTTCACATGTGTGCACACATCTATATGTTATTATGTGCTCATTTGTGCAAGCCCCTGGCAAGGCAAGAGGCACCAGAGTCCCTGGAACTGGAGTTACAGGCAGTTGTGAGCCACAAGACTTGGGTGCTGGGGATGAAATGTGGGTCCTCTGCAGGTGCTCCTAACCTCTGAGTACCTGGCCAACCTCCACCTTATAGTTTTGAGACAGGGTCTCTCACTGACCCTGGAGCTCACCAGTTTATCTAGATTAGTTAGCCAGCAAGACTGAGGGACCTTTCTGTCTCTTCTCCCCAGCACAGGAGTTACAAACACAGGCTTCCAGGCCCGGCTTTTTTGCATAGATGCTGAGGATCCAAACTCAAGTCCTCATGCTTGCAGAACAAGCTCTTCATCCATTGAGTCTTCCCAGTCCAGCCCCAAGACATTCCTTAATCTAAGTTGTCAGTCAGGAATTGCAGTGTTTCTGTGCCTGGCTTCTATAACATAAAGAATATAGTTGGACAGGATATCCAGAGGAGTTTTGATGAGGGCCCAGTGATGATGGCCTGCCAGATGATATGCCTTGAACCAGAACAATGATTCACTGCAATGAACAATCTGTGGGTGAGGTTGATTGGACAAAGGGATGTACTGCGTAACACACTACAGCTCCCGATGCCACTAGAGTGAATGAAGAGATGCTGGAAAGATGGAGGAGCAAGATGGGTTTTTGTTTGCTCGTTTGTTTTTAATTAATTTGGTGGGAGCATGCAGCAGGGGTATGGGGCAGGTGAGGGACTGGGAGGTGAACAGGTTTGGGGTACATGATGTGAAATTTCCAAAGAATCAATAAGGAATTTTGTTTTAACAATAACAAAAAGGTATAGTTGGAAAGGAGTGTACATCTGCCAGAGATTCATTTTGTGTGCTCTTATGAAGGAGTATGTGGAGGTGCCTGGCATCCCCATCTAGCCATTCACCATTCCAAAGTGTAGGTCAGTTCTAGAGGCGGTGAATTGTTCCATGGGCCCTTTGGGCTCTGATGTAGTGGGATGGGATGGGTGTTTGACATCTCTGTGAGTCAATGCCCCACCCCAGGACTTGTCTGCATTGCTGGAATGATGTTGAGAATTAAATTAGCAGCATAGGCAACTTGTTACTATAACTAATCTTGTAAATGAAGCTATAAATACATTGTAACTGTCACCTGTTTTTAAAGGAGAATCAGCATTCTTTCAAAAGGAGGGTAGGGGGCTTTGCAAGTCAGATACTTTGAGAAAGTCCAGAGACATAGCTTAAAAATACAGTGCAGGGCATGTTGAGAAGGAGGTGGTGAGGGGGTGGTGATGTGACTCAGTAGTAAAGCATATACCTACTGTAGGTAATTGTTTGATCCCAAGACTGAAGCCAGAAATCACAGCGAAAGGACTAGATTGATGATTTAACTGCAGAGAGTACTGACTGCTCTTCCAGAGGACCTGGCTTTGATTCTCAGCCTTTGCAAGACCACTTAAAACCAACTATAACCCTGTCACAGAGGCTCCAACCCCCTTTCTGGCCCGCAGGCTCCGAATGCATATGCTGCACAAACATGTATTCATAGAAAGCACCCATATGCAATAAACAAATAATTAACAAAATGGGAAGAAGGAGCTGCCATGTGGCAATGTCTCATTGATTACGATTTTCTACATCAAATGATTATCACACTTTATCACTATCTTCAGTAACAACTGCTATGGAACCAATCACTTTGGGAGGGAGAACTTAATAACTTTGTCAATGAATAATGTGAAATAGTATATGCTCTGAACTTTGGCCTGAAACCAAGGGTTCCTTGTACCTGAAGTGATGAAAGAGGGTCTGTTTTCCCATCTGGATAGAAACGTGGCCTCTCGGCCAGCCTACTGGGTTCATGGGATGTGAGACCCAGCCATGGTGAGTAGGAAACAATGAATCAATGACTGTTCCCCCATGGTATACTCCACATCACTTCCCAAGGGGTTGGTTACCCATGGGTCCTGCACCCATCTCAGCAGACAGGAGGAGGGCAAGTCATGTGTTCCAGTAACAAGAAAGGCCCTTACTGACATCAGATAATTAGCGGCAGTCCAGTGTGAAACATGCAGGATTCTTTCACTCAAAGAAAACAGTAATCTCTAGTGTGGCCAAGGTTTCATGGAAATGTGCCCATATCCCAATCTGCCTTTCCCAACACTGATGGTAAAAGTAAACACAGAGAACCTTCCTGGAAGGAGCTTGGCAACATAATCCACAGCCTTTGCAGTGATGTGGCTTCTGACCCAAAGAGCCTTCTCTGACTCTACCCAGAACAGGGAGATGTGTGCAGAAAGACATCTGCACAGCGTATTGCTGCATTCCTGCAGTTACAGGTCCGTGTTTTAATTGAAGCAGAATCCAAAATAGGTAAATTCAAGTAGATGCAACATTTTATTTTAATTTTTTGCACGTATTTATTTAGTAGGGATTGGGGGAACATATTACAACACACATGGAGGTTAGAGGACAGCTTTCAGAAGTCTTCCACCATTTGGGTCTTAGGGATCAAACTTAGGTTTTTAGGCTTGATAGCAGGTGCCCTTACCCTACTAAACTACCTTATCAGGCATAGTATATATAATGTAAAATATTGAATATGCCACGTTCTCTGAAACAAAGTCATATCTAAGTGTAGTATATATGTACACAGTTTACATAGTTATAATACATAGGTGCCATGTATCACATAGTTTATTATAATACTTTCAGTTATTATTACTTAGTCATACATTTTTAGAGTATAACATGTGTTCTATTTCTATATGTTAAACCTTTAGTATATACGATATGACATTTTAGCCATTACTTACATTGAAGCTGTATGTAATAACAGTATGTAGTAACAGACAGATGGCCACAGTATACAAAGTCAGAAGCATCTTATAAATTTGAATGTACTGTAAATTGTTAATTACCTCTATTTGTATTAGATGCCTATGAGATTAGTCTTAGAGGGACATGAGTGACATGCCTGTGCCACTCACCAGATATGAACAGGTGAGTCGCAACCCAAGGGTACACTTGTATGTGCACTAGCTAGAGCCTATGCTAAGAACGTTGAGGCTGGAATAGGCATTTACATGTCTCTGTTCTTAAGAACTGCACAGCCTTGAGCCCTGGCCTCTTCGAACCTGTTCCCTCTTTGTAAGAGTTACTGTTCCCAAAGGTGAGATCTCAGTGGGGAGGGTGAAGGGTCAAGGGCAGCTTACAGATGGCCTTGTTCACCTGTCTCTGTGAATACTATGGAGTGGAGGCCACATCCAAACCACCACAGACTTTTCTGCAGGCCTTTTCACGGGGAGAGCATCTATCACCCCATGAGTTGCTCAAGAGTTGGTCTGACCTATCATTCCACATCAGGTGGAGTCAAGAGATGGCTCAGCAGCCAAGAGTACTTGCTGTTCATGCAGAGCACCCAGGTTGGATACCCAGCACCCCTCACAGTGGTTCGTAAGTCCAGGTTTCTTCTGGCCTCCTTGGGCTCTAGGCACATAAGTAGTACACAGACATACATGCAGGCTAAACAAATAAATATAGAATTAAATTTTTAAAAATTTATATACATTTATATACACAGAAACCTGTATATAAATGTAGCAACATGGTGCTTGTCAGCCAAGAAGTAGGAACAAACCAGCATGTAACTGTTAAACAGATAAGCTCAGAGTGGCCTGTATATGCATTCTGTTGCCCAACCTGGTAAATGAATGACATTTCAATTCACGCTCTAATGTAACTGAGCCTTGACATTATGCTAAAAGAAACCAGTCACTAAAGACCCTGCATATGATTCTGCTTACTTAAAAGTCAGAATTAGCAAATTTGTAAAGACAGAAATGGGGTAGTGATTGCCAAAGGTTGAAAAGGAGCAGATGGGGTACATAAGGAAAAGAGTGACCGCTCATGGGTAAAATGGTCTATATAGTTACATGGCTGCAAATTACTCAAACTACTGGGTAATAGACTCTAAATGATATAATGGCAGGTTGTGTGACTTGCATTTCAATAAAGAAAAGAAAGGAATATGCCACATCTTTTAAGTGAAGAGAAAAAATTAGAGACAATGTATTCCGGTATTTTAAGTAAAGCCAGAGGAAGCTTTTTGTTTAGGACAGACAGTAACTATTTAGGAATCCCAAGGGAAATCGGGAGTCCCGGAAAGATTAGAGGCAGCTCAAACTCATTTCCTTGACACTAGTGGTTTTGTCCCCAGTGTTGTTTCTAAAATATCAGAGAATCACTCAAGCCATGCATGCAGCTAAAGTCTCCAAAAGATGTGGTTAGAGAGAGACCACAGGGCGGGCTTGTGAACTCTGTGGAATAGTGTAATGCTTGGTTTTTAACTGTCAACCTGCCTCAACTTAGACTGACCTGGGCAAAGTCTTCAACTGAGAAACTTTCTTTAGTAAATTGGCCTGTGGGTATGTCTTTGGGGGACTGTCTTGATTGCTAATTAATGTAGGAAGACTCAGCCAGCTATGGGCAGCACATTCCCTAGGCAGGGAGCCAGGCTGGCCGTAGTACAATCATTTCCTCTCTGCCCGTGACTGGATATATGGCTGGTTTTTGACAATATAGCATCTCTAAGTTTGTTCTTTGATTTCCCTCCACTGATGAGCTGTAATCCAGAATTACTTGCCAAAGAAACTCTCGTGTCATCCCTGTGACATTGAGCCCAGTGAACATCTACACCTATCTGACTTAAGCTTTTTGTCTGGAAGAGCTGAATTGAGGATACAGTTTTCACCAAAAATAACTCAATCAATAAATAAATAAGAAGGATATAGGGCCTTTAGGGTCTATGTTGGACAAATGGATGCCGAGCTGGGCACCATTGGTAAGAATCACCCTTAGACCAGGTGATTGTCCTTTAAGTGGTGGCCATCTCCAGGTTTCTAAGCTTGCCTAGAAACAGATACTCAGTGGTCTTTTAATTTCCTTGTACAGAAGTGTTTTGTGCTGTCTTTGATGGTGCATCCCAAGGTCTCCTGGATGCTAGCCAGCTCTCTGAGCCTTTACCCAGCCCTGGCATTTTCTCTTCTACCTGCCTCTCACTTATCACTTCTCTAGTAATCATGTTTGGAAAGACAACGTGGTGAAAGTAGCTTTAGCTAATGTAATAACCCCGATGTTGTAATCACTATAGAAAAACGTATTAGGATTAGGAGGACTAACAAGATGACCCAGCAAATAAAGATGCCTGCTGCCAAGCCTGATGACCCCAGTTCTATCCCCAGGACTGGCATTGTAAAAGGAGGGAACTGACCCCTGTGAGTTGCCCTGTGATCTCTATACACATGCCTTAGTACACAATCAATAATAAATAGATAAATTTTAAATTATTGATAAGCTGTTTAAATTCTTTTGAACTGAATCTGTGTTGAGTATGTTAGTTCGCAGTGCATATCTTGCATGGGACTAGCCACACTTGAGATGTCCGGTAGATAGACACTAGCATTTGGACATCATGGATCTGAACACTGTGGCATGACAGTACCATTTTCCAACTTGCAATACAGTGATGGGATTAGAGGACCAGCTTAGGACATGTAAGGTTTGTATTGGCACCCTCGATAACAACCCAGTCTGTCAGTAGCTAATCCAGTCTACAGAGAAAGACATGAGTTCGTTCAGAAGGGCCGTGTCTCAACCCTGTGACACCCCATGTAAGTCAGGCCTCTTTGAGGTCCTGCCACCTCTCACGTGGGAGTCCATGAATCGTGGACTAACGAATCTTTAAGGAGCGGTCCCATCCGGACTGCAGCAAATGGATTATGTATACCTTGATTGCCTTTCCAATACCTTAGGTTCTGCTGCTCCGTGCCCTGGATTGTTTTCCCCCAGATAAGTCATGTTTATTCCTCGCCTTTGGACATGGCCAATGTCAAAGTCCACCCTGAGACCTTTGGTGTCAGCACAGTTGCCAGGACCAGGCCTGTGTGGCCGATGAGACCTTTTTTGTACCATGCTGCTCAACGCCACCTGCAGCTACCATCTTGGTGTCATCAAATCCATTATCCAAACACAGTTCTGTAAGGCAGCCCTAGATCTGTGCACATAAATTTCTGAGGCCTGGTTGGTCTCCAAGGGCCCCCTGTTATCCAGAGCACATGTGTTCTAGGAAGCATATTTGCTTCTAGAGAAGTCAGAGCGGCTTCTGTAAAGGCAAGGATGGTGGAGATGCCTTCTGGGAACACAGCCCTAAACTTCCAGATGGTCCTTTACAATAGCACCCCCTGCATTTAAAACAAAACAAAACAACAACAACAACAACCCTGAATGACCTTTCTAGTCCGACATTGGACATCCCAGCCAGTCAAGGGCGCCACTTCACAGATTGCCCCACTGACACGGTTGAGTTCTCAGCCACTTGGGTCATTAAGAAAACCAGAAGCCCCTTGAAGTGTGGGAAACTCATAGCACCCTGCACTTTCCTCCACACACTGCCGTACACTTACATAATCAAGTATGGAAGCTGTAGAAGCTTCTCTGGTATGAATTAGGCTGAATTCAGACAAAAGCATCTCTAAAGGGGGTGGACCACCTCGGGGGAGGACCACCTCAGCCACCTAACAGAGAGAAGCAGAGGTCAGAGTGAGCTGCAATGCCTGCAAGTTAATGCTCTTTTTATGTGGCCCAGCACAGGCTTTTAATTCTCCTAAGTTTAAGTTAAGTAATTTCAAGTTTGTTTAAACAGGAAGGGAGAAAGTGTTAATTTGTTCTTGCTAAATAATGGTTCGCATAAAGCTCAGCACCTAGCATAGTAGATGTTTCTGATCCACAGCAGACCTAAATAGACGTGCAGAGTTCCCGTAAATCAGTCACAGAACGACGAGCTTAACAGGAAGCAGAAACTCTTTGGTAAAGCACTTGTAGCTGTGTTTTCCCTTCGATCACTGTGTGTGTGGAGTATTAAGGCTGAGTTCCACGATGGAGTTGGGCACAGAAGACTCACACACTGTGTGGTTTTCCCCCATGTGGAGTAACCAGAGGAGGCGGATCTGGACAGATAACACAGGGGAGCTGCCTAGTGTGGCATCAGTCGTCCCTACCTGGCACAAGGAATCCTCTGGAATGATGGGAACGGGCTAGGACCATATTTGGGAGATGCTTGCACAGCCCTGTGGACTTAATAAAAAAACTAATAATATCACTGTATTGTATATTTAAAACAGGTGAGTTTATGATATATAAATTATACCTCAATAAAGCTGTTAGGGAAGAAAAAGACTCATCCCTGCCCACCCCCACTTCTGGGGGATCCCCAGTTTATTAAGAAAGCCAACATCACCTGCAGATTCACCTTCATGTCTCCACCAGCTCCATAAGCCTTCAGGCATCACACAAACACACACACACTCTCTCTCACTCTCTCACTCTCTCTCTCTCTCTCTCTCTCTCTCTCTCTCTCTCTCTCTCTCTCTCTCTCTCCCTCTCTCCCTCTCTCCCTCTCTCCCTCTCTCCCTCTCTCTCCCTCTCTCTCCCTCTCTCTCCCTCTCTCTCCCCCTCCCTCCCTCCCTCCCTCCCTTTCTCCTTCCCTCCCCCTCCTTCCCCTTCTCCTGTCCACCCCTCTGCTATCAGGCCCACCACCATCAATTTTAGATCTAACACCTATGTTCAAGAAAGTGGCTTGGATCTGAAGTTGATCTCAAGAGAAGTAGAGGTGCCCAGGAATCTGTGAGCCTAGGTATGAGCCTAAGGCCACTTGACTCCTTGCTGTAGCCATTCTTGTCTACAGGGGCCCTTCATAGAGTGTGGACTTCTCAGAGAGCTAGAGTCCAGAGATGAACTTGGAAGGCAGATCTCCAACTTCTAAAGCCATCTTGACCATGTCAGCACATGAACCAGGATGGCCTGCTCAGAATTTCCAAAACCAAAATACATCATTGTGAATTTTAGTCCCAGCCAATGGTAATAGATGTTTTTAGAAATTGAGAGGGGAGTAGGGAAGGAGGATTCCTTCCGGCATGTACAGCTTCAGGGTGGGAATTGATGACCCTACTGCTGAGTGCACTAGCCTCAGCAGAATTTCCCAAACATACTTAGCAGAGAAGACCCTTCCCAAGGACCACTTGGGACCTATGAGAGCGTGTGTGTGTGTGTGTGTGTGTGTGTGTGTGTGTGTGTGTGTGTGTGTGTGTACATGCATGCACGCACACACATGCTCAAGTTTCTGCCACAGATTACTCATTGTTTGCTGTCTCATATAGTCTTCCTATACGAATTTCTCTTAAACACTGATTTTTTAAAAGATAGTTGAGCCTAGGGCACACACCTGGCATGGGAATCTCAAGTTCAAGGCTATCCATAGGGCTACCTAGTGAGTTCTGAGCCGCCTTAAACTAATAAAGAGACTCAGTGTTAATGTTGTCCCTCAAAAAATTAATTAATAAAAAATGTTTGAGAGGGCTAGAGAGTTGTCTCAGCAATTAAGATCACCTATTCCTCTTTCAGAAGATCTAGGTGTAATTCCCAGTAATCATGTGGTAGCTCACAACTACCTATTATTCCAATACCATGCATACATGGAGAGTGCACAGACCTACCTACAGGCAAAGCAAAATAATAATTTTTTTTGAGATTTTTGTTTCTCAAGCTGCTGAGTTCATCTGTCTCATCTATAGATGTCTTCTGATGCTCTGCATTGAGAGCTGCTGCTGGAGTTCTGTAATTGAGTATGTTCGAGTCTGTGGGTTCTGATTCCACCACTGTTCTTTTCCCTGGCATCATGGCATATGTATGGGGGGAGGGAAGGTGTGTCCAATCACTCACCTCTGTACGCTGAACACTTTGAATGAGATTGAGATTCCGACAGTGCTGGGATGGGAATGCCTGTGTGCAAACCTTGTGGGACTGATAACTCTTCTGTAATGATGGTTTCCTAAGAAGAGGCCAACTAGTCAGAAGGCATGGGCCATTAGGGATTATCTGTTTGTCCTTTCTCTCTTCCGACTCTAAGACTTTGACTCAGTGCTGTCAACACAGACCTTTTGGGTACTATACCATTCCTGCTACCCAACCCCTGCCCCAGAGGATAGACCAAGAAGAGGAGAGAGTGGGAGGAGAAGGTGCTTAAAGAATTGGCTTGTCTGTAGGGTAGGCCACAGGAAGGAATTAATGTTGCAATCTGGGCCAGGACTTCCACAGTGTTTCCTTAGAACCCTCAACTGACTTGCTGAACCCACCCCCACCCTGCTGGTATTAAAGCAATGGCCTGTACTTGACTCTACAGCTCAGATGACATGCCTTGAATCTACCTAATGCCTTGCCAGCATCAATGAACCCTAGGCTCAGCTACATGGACTTGTGAGATTGACCATCACTCCTGTTGTGGTTTAAACCATCCAGAGAATCCCATTCTAGCAGAACTTACTGAGCTCTCTACCTCTTAAAGATTTTTCTTCCTAGGCAGGTGTGGCTGAACACACACATATACTCCTGAGTATGTAGATACATCCCTTTGCATCACATGGCTGTCACTCATAGCTTGACCTGGCTCCTGTGACTTGGACATGATAGTTCCTTTCTCTTGAGGAACCCTCAGCTGGTCCCTGACTGGCCCTTCTGGGTACATAAGAGATCAAATCCATTGCCTTCTTATCTTTCTCACTTCCAGCTCTGCCCTTCATTCCAGCAGTAAAATGTAGGCAGTAAAACCATAGTCCTGTTCTCAGCCAAGGATCGAAACTAGGAATGCTAGCCTGGAAGAATAGTCAGTGCTTTTCACCACAGAGCCAACTCTCCTAGCTCAGTTGGTAGAGCATGGGACTCTTAATCCCAAGGTTGTGGGTTCGAGCCCCACATTGGGCGCCAATTATTATTAAAGTGCAATGATGACAATAATCATGGGCAACTGATAGATTATTTATTAAAAGATTCAGAGAGGAGCAGTCATGCAGTTCCTGGATAGGTTGGACTGGTTCCATGTTGCTTCACTCAGTGGGTCAGGTCCTCCATTCAAGAGGGAGAGATTGGGGGTGGGGGCTGCGTATGTGCACCTCAATCTTAAACTGGCCCTCCAGCCACGCCCCAAATACTGGTGCCCCAAGGCCATAGGTGATTCTCAGATCTATGCTAGCCAAGAGGCCATGCCTCTGGTCAAGGTGATGGTACCTGCTCTCCGGTACATTAGCCTGATGCCTGCCCTGTCATAGGCTGCATCTATGCAGAGTGAAGCAAAATCCCTTTGGCCAGCCTCACCCTCAGTCCTGTGTGTGGCCTGCACTCAGGAGGCCAGCACCTAGAAAGGAGAGGCACATGCAGGGAGAGACGCTTAATGGAATGGCCTGGCAAACACTGCAGTGTGGCAGGGTAGAGGAGGAGTCAGGCTGGAGTGGAGCAGAGAAAGCTGAGGGAATCACCCAGATAGTGGGACAGGTGTACAAAGGTGAGAAGGGGCCCTAGCTCAGCTCCAACATGTACATTTCACTATTGCTCTAGACTGTTATTCCAGGTGAGATTGGAAGGGAGAAAAAAGCGTGAAGGGTCTGAAATTGTACCCAATTGTCAATATTGCCTGGTTGGCACATGACCCTCCTGGGTGATGAAGGCTGAAGTAGTGACCAGAATGCCAGCCCCTGTGCCCTTCATTGAAATGAATCCTGGCACTGATGGGCACTGTATATAATAGGTTCCATAGCAAAAGAGGAGCCTGGCCCAGAGGCCAAAGTTTTTATTATTTGTGTGTAAAGGTGTACATGAGTGTACAGGCACACATGCCAGCCAAAAGACAGGTATAATTCCTCAGATGCTGACCACACTTTTTATAGACAGGGTTTTATACTGTCCTGAAATGTTCTTCATAGGCTAGGCTAACCAACCGGGGAGTCCCAGGAGCCCTCCTTTCTGCCTCTCCAGCAATGGGATTACAAATGCATGCCATCACTCCCCAGTTTCTTTTTGAGTCCTGAGGGTTAAACCCAAGTCATCATGCTTGCAAAGCCAGCACCTTAGCAACTGAGCTGTCCCCCCAGCTCACAGCTCACAGCTGCCCCAAGTCATGGAGAAAGCCGTGGACATCCAAGGCTGTTCCACTGTGCCTGTGCTTGGAAAGGCTGTTGAGAACACAGACACTCACAGCCCATGCTAGAGGGACATGGAGACATGGGAGAGTCGCTGGAGAATAGCCCCTCCCCAAGAACAAGGATCAGGCAGTGTCTTGCAGAAGTAGTGTCTCTCTGCTTTATAGCCTTGGGCTTGTGGCCTGGCAAATATGGAGGTCTGTGTGATTTCCATGCCAAGGAAGTGACTTCACAGAGAGCAAGATGGCCTGGTGCTGCCACGTATTGAGTCCAGTGGATGCCACCAACCCTTGTTTCATCACAGATATTCTGCCCCCCCCCCAAGTTTTATCTTCTCAGTCCTTCTCATGTGACAGAGTTGATATGTGGCTCCTCTTGCCCACAGAGGGACTGACCATGCATTAGAGTAAATATAGAAGGCATATAGATGTCCTCTCTCCTAACCCTGGAGATGAAAAGTTCAGAGTCAGCCTGCCTTTGTTCAATGCAGCACCTCTGGGAGCCACACCACTCCTACCTCCCCTGCTTTTAGAGATGCCTGTTTACTTTGGACCATGGCCTAATCATTTGGATCCTCTTACTTCCCTGTTACATGGGCCCTTTCGATTATGTGGAGCACCTAAATCTTCTTCAGGGCCTTGACCTCATCACATCTCCAGTTACGTGGTTTTGTCCCTTCACATAGTCACAAGTTCTGAAAATTAGGATGCTGACATCCTTGGGACCCAGAGTTATGTCTCCCATATTGTTCTGTCTCTGCTAGACACTGGCCTATGCCATCAGCTTTCTATGCCATCAGTTGGCCTAGGCTGTGTCGTCAATCTCCCCAATATAACATCTGTGTCTCTGACCACTCATTTCTTTGCATCCAGACTCATTATTCTTATGGGTCATCTCAGAGGAGGGTATGGAGGGAACAGCCCTTTGTTGTGAGTAAAACTATATGGTAGCAAAAGGAATGTCTAGGCTGGTTTGAGGATACTGGGCCCTTTTCTGTCATGCTATTTATATCCAGAGCCTCAACTTTCATGATGGTCAGAAGATTTACCGTCCCATCTCACTGCTGGTTATGAAGTTGTATGGTGAGACACCCAGACATGTGTGTATGTCTGTCTGATGCTGTTTGAATCACGGAAACAGCATCCCATTTTAGTGACTCCAGTGTTTTCCTCCACTGGACGTAGTGCTTCTTAGGCATGAAGATTGGGGCAATTGTTCTTGAGCAGGCAGAAGCCAAACCTTATGACCCAGAGCCACCCATCATCACTTTGAGAGCCTCCTTAATATGGTTATTTCAGCCTTGAAATGACTCACTGCTGCAAATACATGGGCGGACAAAAAAGTAATGCTTTCGTGTGCCGAAAGTTCTGCAGGTCTCTTTCCCCTAAGGCAGTTATCTGTATAAAACACTTTTTTTTTCTTTTAAGTAGAATCCTATTGCTAATGAAACCATATTTTGGACATTAAATCGCTGCAAAGAAATGCCATTCCCCAGACGGGCAGCCACGGTGCACACTTTTGGTGGCCCAAATAGAGCGCTCTCTTCTTCTTGGGGAGATGAAAGTATTCCCTTCTATTAGCCTATGGAATTATTTTAGAATTGGGTTTTAATCCCTAGAATGAAGGTGGGGATGGAACCCCAGTGTTGGTTCTGCACATGAGAAGTCAGATCCGAAGCGTGAAGCTGGGGCATGTAGGCTGGCATGCCTCGCCACCAATCCAAAGGAAATATGAAAAGACTTGTTTTAATGTTGGCCAAAGGCAGTATGAAAGGTGAGGCCTCCTCCCTGTGGCTTCCTCCGCTGCCCTTTCTCCCCGATGCCATTTGCTAGCAGTCCATTTCTGTGAGTTTTCCCTCTAGAGCAAACCTATCATTTCTCACCGCAGGATATTTACAGCTTCAATCAGCGCCAGATTCAACTGGCTTCTGATCTCATTGCTGGAAGTTAAAGATGCAGATATTATTTGCGCTGCGGTTAATTATGGAGCAATCAAACTTTGCCTTTTCCACTGTAATTTCCTCTGCCAGCTAATTTAATTAATCACCCCCAGCTCGGCTCTTCCAGCTGCGACCAGCAGGGTCATTAATTAGGCATGTGGTAAGAGCTGGCGACCAGGTCCTACCAAGCGTCTGCTGCCCACTGGGTCACAGGGAAACAGGGCTACTCCTCGGTCACTCTGGAGAAAGTGTGGCCCTAAAGGCTACTGAGGAGCAAACAACCTACCTTCAGAGGTAGCTGGTTTGTGACACTCACATAATTAAAGAGGCCTCAATGTTCACTTTAGATGGGTCTAGTGAGCTTGCCAAAGAGATAGTCATGGGGCTCACCTCAGCTTTGGTCTTGGGATTTTTGGGTGAACCTGTCATGTGTACAGCAGTTCCTAGATTAGTGTCTAATACTGAGGTACTGTCTTCCTCAAGGTCTCATTGACGGTTGTCTGTGTAACTTCCCTAAAGGAAAGAAGAAAGGATTGTTTTCCTTTTGTCCTAAGGAATTCGGTGGTTTGTGGTGTGGTTTGCTTTGGTTTGGTCTGGTTTAGTTTTTGTCTGAACCCATCAGAACTGATGTAGAAAGGCTGCATGTTCCCCCTCCATACATAGGCTTTAAATGAAAAGATCTTTTTTTTTCCTCATGTAATCACCACCTCTACTTAATTTCCAGTGGGCCCTTCATTCGAAGACCACAGAATGCCATGCACCCCTATATTTAGGGAGGGATCTATACCCCAAATTAGGACAGATCTTATATGAATATTCTTTTTAAAAAATTTTATTACATTTATTTGTTGTGGAGGTACAGGTATACTGTGGAGGGTTCAAAAGTCAGCCCCCCCCCCTTCCTCTTCAAAGAACCCAGGAGTTAAGCTTAGATATCAGACTCAGTGACACATGCCTTATCCAATGAACCACCTCACTGTCCCTTTATAAATATCTTAGTAGAGTTTATTTCTATTTAAAGAATTTTACTATGTAGCCCTAGCTAGCCTAAAACTCCCCTTTGTGGATCAGGCTGGCCTCCAACACTTAGAGATCTACTTGCCTTCTGAGTGTGTGTCACCACATCTGGCCAAGCTTCTAGTGTTATATCTTATGATAGGAGAAACTAAGGGACACGTGAGTTTTTCTTGTTATTTTGAGATTTGTTTATTTACATATTGATTTGTGTGTGAGTTTTTTCCCTATGTGCATGCTTGTGCACCATGTGTATACCTGGTGTTCGCAAAGGACAGAACCATTGGAATTAGAGATGGTTGCGAGCCTTCATGTTGGTGCTGGAAAATGAACCCAGGTTCTCTGCTAGAACAGCCAGTGCTCTTAATGGCTGAGCCTACTCTTCAACCCCTGGACGGGTGTTATTAAAAGGTGCAATAAACCGTCCTAAAACAAGGACTGCCTCAGAGATCCCACCCAGAGCCTTGCCCTCAATCAAATGAATAAAAGAGGCAGATGTGGACACACGTGCACCCACCCAGGAACACACACAAAAGTCCTTGAGGACAGGGGGCAGAACCCAGCAGAGTACCCAGCTCAGTAATTAAAGGGATAATAAGGGTACCTTTTGTGCCAAGAGGAAGAAAATGAGCAGGAGGACCCACAAAGTCTATAGGGTCAGGCTTTCTGTTCAGCCAGGCAGGAAGCCCCCATCATAAACCCCCTGAGGCCTGCAGACATCGAGAACCCTCCCCCTTCCAGTGGGCGGGGAAGGCCCTTGGACAGTGGCTTTGGCAAGGAGGTTAACTGTGTCTGTGCCTTCCTAAAGAAGGGTCTCCATGGCCACCTTAGACTTAAGCAAATGTATTCAATCTTGACAATAGCCCCATAACCTGCTGACATGTTAAAATTTAAATGCCTAGTACATTTGTTCCTCTCATACTATAAGGGTGACCTGGGAAGGAATTATTAAGTGGCGGGTTTTCCCTGCCGTTTCTACTCCTGCTGTTGGAAATGTGGGAGATTCCTAAGATAGCCAGGATGCAGAGGGCCTTGGCATACTTCTCCTCAAAGAAAATGTGTCATTAAAAAATAAAATAATACAAAATGTGTGTTTCATCCATTTTCTTTCACAAAATCTCTATTGGGAGTTAAGTAACTGACCCCCGAAATAAATATTTCTGTTTATAGCTCAAATATTAACTCAAGTATTAATTTTTAAAAATAGTAAAGCAACCTCGATTCGTTCTGGAATGACAACCCAGTCTCAAAACTAACTCTCACATCAGAATGTTCTCTGTTTGGAAAAGGGACAATCTCCAAGGTTAGTTTGGGGCTCACAACAATGAGTGCCCAGCTGTGCTGGCAAGATGGCTAAGGTACTTGTTGCCTGAATACCTGAGTTCAAGCCCCCAGACTCACAGGTAGGAGAGAGCTGACTCTGGCTACTTTCCTCTCCTCCACATGCCTGTCGTGGCACATACATGGGTACATAGAAAATGAATAAAGAATGTCGAGTCAGTTTTAAAGATGAGTCCAGCCCCTGGTGTTAACCCCTCTTCTCAGGCCTCAGTTTCTCCCCACAGAAAGGGTAGAAAATAGCCTCTCACATGGAATAACAAACTCCCATCCCAGAGGTCCACAAATTCCTGGCCTTACCTCTTTCCTCAGCTTGTCCCAGTCTCCCGACAACCTCACTGTCCATGGAAGGCAGCGCAGCCAGGGGCTGGGAACAGGTAGGCAGGTGACCATGGCTCCCTATGGTGGCCCCTGGGGCACACTGCAGATTCCCAGGCCCAGTAACTGGTCTGTGTCATTGGCTACCCTAGGATATGGCCCAACCAGCTGCCTTTGGGAAGTGCCAGCCCTGAGGAGGAGGTCTTCTTTGGGATTGTATGGTTCCTGACCAGGACAATGGCTGTCCATCAAGGACTAACCAAATCTGTGTGTCCTGGGCCAAGTAGGGTGAGGTAGGGTGGTGTGATGCAAAAACCCTGATCAGATCCATCATTCCTCCCTTGCTGTCTCAGCTTGCTGACTGCATCTTTAAAAGCTACCCTAATCATCCTTTTTTTTTCTTCCTCCTGCCTAGAAGCAGGCTCTGACAGTCCAAATGTTGGAAATAATTGGATTCTAAATTCTAATTCATCTGTAAAGTATTCGGTGATTAAATTAGCCTAATAGATATTATTTCGTACATGACTGCATAATTTTATACTGATTGGATCTCTGTGGCCCAATGGTGCCCCCCCAATTTACTATTGACTTGAGAGCCTCAGAAGGCAAGACATTGCCCTATGCTTCTGCAGCCTGTTTTCCCAGGCTAAAAGTTAAAGTGATTTATGCCTAGAAGGCAGCAGCGCCTTCCTGCTCAGGTGCAGTGGCCCAGTATGTGTCGTTCTTCAAGAAGAGCAGTGGAGAGAAATGTTATCATATGTAATTCTCTGTCCTCCTATTAAAAAGGTATATGGAGATCTTAAGTATAGGTTATTGCGTTGGGTTTTTTTTTTAATTACTTAAAAATTTTATCGGAACATAACTTTAACCATCATCAACTTAGATATTAAAACATTATGAACATCAAGCATTCAAAATGACTCAACAGGCATCGTGGTATGTCATGTAATTCAGGACCTTGGAGGCTGTGATCAAGAGTTTGAGGCTAGCCTAGGCTACACCATGGTAGATCCTGCCTCAAAGTTAGGAAAATTATATGCTTGTGGGATAAAATTTTGGCAGCTGCATCTTAATCCATTATTTATAGAATTTAATTCCGGGGGTGGGGGGAAGGTAGGGAAGAGAATTTAGGAATTATGGTCGAGATGGGCACCCTCTACCATTTCATTCATTATCTCTTTCTTTGCATCTGTTTAATTTCACAAGTGTGCCTCTTCCCTTCCCCCATCCCCTGCTCTGACTCCCTCCAAAAATCTGCCTCCCTGGTTCAGTAGCTGGAAACAGCTGGTGGGTTTGTGTGGCAGCTGAACAGTGGAGGGAAGACGTTTGGGCAAACAGTGGGGGAAACCCAGGACAGAGGAGGTAGGTAGACTCAGGAAACTGTTTTCATGAGTAGATGGAGGGAACAAAAGCAGCCCAGCAGGGACAGAAGGGACACACACTCCCTCTGAATAGCTCCCTAAAAACAGAGCTGAAAAGGAAGAGGGCCCATTTGCTTCTGGGAATCCAATAAATTGTTTCAGGAACTGAAAGTCTGTCCAGGCTAATGGAGCTGTGATTGACAGTACTTCTCATTATGGAGCCCATCAGGGGACAGGGCATTCCAGTGCTGTTTAGGGGGTGAGGTGGGAATGAGAGGAAGCCAAAGCCCCGGGTGGGGGTAGGGGTGGGGACAGTGTTCTGTGTGCTCTGTGCTCATTCTTGAAAGAGTCCCCCAGCCCCTTCCTATAAAGGTCCTGCTGCTCTTTCAGGGCCATTTACCTTGCATATTATGACCATCCATTTGTCATGACCCCACCATGACATGCCTGGCCCTGACCCACAGTCCCTGTTGAAGTGATGGGTGCAGCATAGTTAGAGGTAGTAGAATCTTCCTACCTGTGATACTTGGAGCAGGATCCTAAGGATGTCATGACCGGGTCATCCTGTCCTCCAGTAGCTTTCTGTATTTATATGTGCTACTGTGGCACCTGACAGATGGCAAGTAGAGGCATAGCTACTTTCTCTGTGCATCAAGGAAGAAATTGAAGTCTTTGAAACTTGATTCACCGACTCCTACCATAAGGCTCTAGGGTGGGCCCTGATGAGATATGACAGTCTAGAGATTTTTGAGGGGTAAGAAGGGGGTCCCATTATTCTCTATCTGTATGGGCTTGGAAGTATGTGAAGAAGGTGAAGGCCTCCTGGCTGGATTAACATCAGCCTCCAGCATGGTTCTGGCATAGAAGCCTAGTAAGACCAGCTCAGAATCCCGGACCCTGGGGAGAAGGGTCATCCCTCTAGTATGTTAATATACATTCTGGGAAGAACTCACTCTAGAGCAACAAAAGACCCTCATTCTTCATAATGTTCATTTCCAGAAATGCAAAGGCCTTAGCTGGTGTGCATTTCACTTTGAAGTGACCAGCCAGGCCCCAGGCACCTGCCCTTGCTCCTTCCTGTCAAGGTCTAGTGCTAAGAAAAGTCCTCATTTTTTTATTTGGAAATTGGCAAAGGTAAGGGGTTCATCTTTCTCCATTGTAACTCCCTAGCTCTGATAGTTGCCAGTCTGCAGCTACTGTGGTGAATCAGGAAACACAGTGAGAGTGTGTTCATCGGCTAATGTTGTCTGTCTACTCTTGGTTGGTAAGGCATAGGTGCAGGAGCACCAGTTTTGTTGGTGACCTGGGTTCAGTGTGTTGCTGCCCTGGTTCTTGCTAGAGCCTTCTATGTTCCTGAGCTCAAGGAAGTAATATTAATTCCTGGCCCGGGTTTTATTATGTAGATTAATTCTAACATGTCTACATGTTAGAAACTAAGAGAACATGGCTTCTCCTGATTGGTTGTACTCCCGTGAATTACCGTTCTCGTTTTCACGCACATCACTCTTATTATGGCACACATTCATCTCTCTGCCTGCCTCCACTCACCTGGTCCAGAGCCTCACATGGCCACGTGGATACCATATGGTATCCACATGCTGAGAGTGCCCAGTTGGTATTTCTTTAAACAAGATAGACAACAATGGTACGCACTAGAAAGACAGGCGGGGGAGTCAAGAGAGCTCATTGTTGCCAAGAAAGAGGGAGAAAGGCTCCCCCTGAAAATGTCCAGGAGGAGGGGGTACCCACATCACACTTCAGAGGAAAGAGAAGGACATCCACAATGTCCAAAAGTGAACCAGACTGCTCACATCGGTGGCAGACAGCATCCAAGCCACCGATGTGACCAAAATCCAGCTTCTCCAAATAGCAAAATATCCCCATCAATGCTTTATGCAAAAAAAAAAAAAAAAAATGGACTTACACACTTCCTGTTTCTTCATCATTCCCAGTGACTTCCTCAGCTGTCCATTTCCAGTTGGACTCTGTATCTCTGCCCAGTGAATATACAGTGCATATTTTAAAAGCAAGCAAACCACAAAACAAATCAGCAGGAAGGTTCCCATGTGGCCTGCACTCATGGGGAATGCCCAAAGTCTGGAGTGAATCTCATTTCATACAAATGCCTTGCCCATTTCAAAGTCTGCACTTCCCACCAAAGAACAAAGAGAAGTTTGCCCTGAGGAAAAGGGAGGTTGCTTCCCCAGAAGGCCTGCTACAAATTCCAGATTCCTGTACCGTCAGCATTAATGTGCTGCTTTTCAAACATATAAATGAGGGATGGAACCGCAAGACTGGGCCATAAAGAGTGCGTTTGCGGAATGGTAAGTTGATTGGCGTTGAATGGCTGGTGCGCTCTAATTGGCTATAACGCCCTATAAATTTATTAGCGTGTGCTACACTCCTCATTGGTGGACTTTCTACTGTTAAGCACCAAGAAATTATCAATTTTCAGGGGGTAGTCACTCAAGTCACAGGATAACTAGGTTTGGAAGGGAGAAAAAAACCACATTCTCTCATAAATCAGGTTTATGCCTAGATGGAGGTTTTCCAGCTACAAATGAGTGCCCAGGATGGGGAAATTTGGGGTGAATGGCATCGCAGGGGGAGCAAGTATTCCCCAGGGATCACAGCTCCTGCCCTTTCACCCTGCCCAGAGCAGGGTTCCATCTGTACAGGGCCTGCCGCATGACCTGGATAGCAATGGTGACCCACAGTCAACGCTTTGATGTCTTATAGATACCTTCAACCCCCAGGCACATGATTCAAAAAGGACAGAGTCACCCTCTCATTTCAACCGCATAATAGAAATATTCAGGAGCAGGTACGATTATTCCAATTACTTCTCTAGGGGTTTTGAGACATAGGCTCAAGAGTCACAAATTAGAAAATAATATTCGTGTTTCTTCTAATTGATAACAGATTAGAGTTATTTTATCTTCTTCAATAATTTCCAAATGTGCCCCCGAAGAGACAGGAAAGAGTGGAAAAACGGTCAGTTGATTGAGCCACGAGGTGGCCGGGACCCTGGCAATACTAAGAGGCCCTGGCCTGTCGTGGACACTTCCAATTGCTCAGATCTTTGCCTTTCTTACAGCCTTTCTCTCCTGAAAGCCAGCAGATATGAGCGTCTCCCAGTTGTTATTGATAACCTTATAGATTGTGTTCCCCTAAGCCCACTTACAAGTCCGTTAAGCATATTTATAAATGTATCCCTTACCAACCATGGCCACCTTCTCCTTTGGTCATAGGTTTTTAACCCATAGCTGTAGCTGTGAGAGTTCACCGTTCACCTTCTGTAGGGATGTAGCGGGAGCCGCTCTGGACTGAGTCCACAGAACACTGATACGGGATGTCACTCCCTCTAAAGCGTGCTCCTTTAGCATCCTAGTGTTTGGTTTTTATAAAATAGTACTTTAAAAATCATATTGTGCTAATCACTTCTAATGTGGAGAACAGTTTGATGGATATATGCAATTTCCTATATGGTTCATATTTCCTATATAACTTAGTACTCTTGGACATTTTGGCTAGAAAAATAAAAACATGATACACAAAAACAGGTTTAAAACTATTCATGGCAATGTCACTCACAATAAATGTGATGGTTTAACTAGAATAGCCTCATGGGCTCATATGTTTGAGTACTTGGTCCCCAGTAGGTAAAACTGTTGGGAATAATGATTAGGAGGTGTGGCCTTGGAGGAGGTATGTCTCTGAGGTTGCAAAAGACCTCCACCATTCCCAGAGCCCTCTCTCTCTGCTTCCCGTTCGTGGATAAATGAGATGCTCTCCACTGCCTCCGCCACCTTGGACTTTAGCCCCGTCTTTGCCCCACCTTGGACTCTAACCCTCTGAAACTGCAAGCCCAATAAAGCGCTTGTTTTCATAGGTTGTCTTGGTCACAATATTTTGCCACAGCAATAGGAAAGTAAGTTAAGCCTCAAACTGTAAACATCGACAGATCGCTCAAGTGAGAAGTCTTTGCCTGACATAGCCAAAGCTGTGGGGTCCAGTCTCTAGCACCATATAAAATGGGCACGATGGCACATGTAATATTAGCACTTAGGAAGTGGAGGCAGGAGGATGAGAAGTCTAAGGCCAGCCTGGGCTATAGCTCTATAGTATAAATGTATGTAATCCAAAGTTAATCCACCTTAACTCTTTTAAAGTTCGCATTATTGGCACTAATTACAGCTACACATCATATACAGCCATAGGCATCTTTTATCTGAGGGACTGGCTTTCATCATCATCTTTATTATTTTATCATTATTTCATGTGTGTGGATGTTTTACCTGCATGCATGTGCTTGCTTCATGCTCCCAGAGGCTCGAGGACTGTGTTAGATACCCTGGAACTGGACTTAATGGGTGCTGGGAATTGAACTCAAGTCCTCTGGAATAGCTATCAGTGCTGAGCCATCTCTCCAGACTCTGAAACTGTCTTAACACAAGCTCCTCCCTCCCTGCCCCTTCCCATCTATCCTCTGTCAACCAGGCACCCATACTCTGTTCTGGGGCCTCCAGTACTTAGAACCAAAGCTTTATCCTCTGGGTCTGTCTTATTTCCCTTAACATAGTGTCCTTGGAGTGAATCCATGTTGTAGTTGGTGTCTGAATATCCTTCCTTTTCAATAGTAATGAGTAACATTCCATCAAATATACTCAGTATAACTTCCTTACCTGTGCATCTCAAAATTGGCCCTTAAGCCGCTTACTTGCTGTAGCCCTTGTAAGTAATGCCTCTGTGGGCCTGGATATCCACAGATCTGTTCCAGTCCATCATGTTGGTTACTTACGTACTGGCAAGGGGAGTTGCTGTGGCATATAGTAATTCTGTTTTTAATCACTCAGACAACTGCCATACTGTTTCCCCACATTTTGGATTTTTGACCTTAACTGCCTCAATAAAATTTTGCTTGTTTGTTTGTTTTCTGAAAGCCTTTATAAAAGGCTCAATGAAGATGGACCCCGGGCTCCAGACCAGAGATAGGCTGTGGCCAGCTCTGCAGCCAGTTAATTGGATTATCTGTTAGGAACTTCTCTGCAGAAAGAGAGTAGGGGTCAGTGGGTTCATAATCTGCTTACAAAGCCTTCTGGTTTAAATTTTGCCATTTCTCAGTCGACTGACCACAACTCTGCCATCATCAGCTGATACTCAATCAGCTGAACTGTTCAGGACTGGCTGGGACGCTCCTGGGCCCTTGAGCAAAAACTGTCAAATTCTGGCAATGACAGCAGAGTCTTACCAAAGCAATGGCTTCACCTGACACACTACAGAGCTGTGCGGCCATGAGGCTATGCTGTGTCCAGAGCCAGGAGCTGCCCAGCCCCTCTTCTGAGATCTTCTCTCCATGAGAAAGGTCATCTCTTAGTTCACATTGCCTGCTAGAGTCAATGACATAGAGTGGGTTAGTTTCTGTCAACTGTGGAAAATGAAATACCTGACTAGTTTCTGCCTTCCTGTTCCATTAGTTAGAGATTTAGTGACTTTAATGAACGAATTTCACTGACCCCTGCTCAATAATAATGTTTTTTCTACATAGAGAATGATTTATATCCTTAAGATGAACTATTCTGTGGCCAGGTCCACTATAACAGAGCTACACTTTGAGCATGTAGACATGAGTGCATGTGGCCAGCAAGCCTCAGGGGTCCTCCTGCCTCTGCCACCCCAGTGATGGGATTACAAGCCTACACTGCTAGTTTTATGTAACTGCTGGGGACCCAGAATTGGGTCCTCATGTTTTACAGCCCTCTACTACCCGAGCTGTCTTCCCAGCCTTGAGCCTTGTATGTGGGACATCAGTCCATTGGTTGAGGAAAAAAGACCAGGAATTGTTCATCTGTAAGATTTCCTCTGAAAAGCCTTATCTGGTCTCCATAACATTTTGATTGTCATTACATTGGAATAGAGCCCATCCTAGCTTGTAGGAATGGCTACTCAAAGGCAGGCCTTCCCCACTAGGGAACTTGTCTGTGGCCCCCACTGGAACCAGCAGGTCCCAGACTGCTAATCCTATTCACATCCTCAATACTTTCCTGTGTTTCCCTACTTTGGAAAAGTTAAAATGCAAATTACCTTTAAGTATCTTTGCATTTGTATACTCCCAATGCCTCCCTCCTGGAAAGCCTGTGTCTTTATTGTTATGGTTGGTAGCTGTGACTATGGAATCTCCTCCCACCCTTAGATTCAAAGAAGATGCTGTATTGTTCAAAATCAGTAGTCTTACATCTTTTTAAAATAGTGTTACCAAGGATTATGTTCTTAAAGGCAGTTGGCAGTTTATGACAGAAAATTGCTCAGGACTTCCTATGGTTTCACTAAATGGGTCTCAGCTTAGCAACCTGGGGCCGTCCCTATTTTGAGGGTCACTTCCAGAAGCTGTGGATGGAGCCTGTGCTTTGTGGCTCTTGTTCCTGGCCTTTCCCTGCAGAAGGGGCTTTGAGCTTCCCTCTCCCTGGTGTTTAAAGGGCAATGGTGCACACCAGGGGAGGGATTGCATCCATCTTGCATTATCCTGGGTGGAGGAAAAGGACCATTTCTCTTCCCTTCTCTGTTTATGATGCGGTATGTTCCAAAGCCCATCACATCAGCCACTGTTATGGCAGACCTAATTCACTGTGATGGGACTCCACCACCAGGGCAGCCGGGAGGGCCACTGAGGTCTAGCCGTGTTTCATGCTACATTACACGGAATCTAGATCTGCCTCGCTCCACTTGCCCAGGCTCGCTCTCATCTGGCACAGATTTCTTGGATTTATTCCTTAAAACAGACAGTTCTTTCGTTTCTTCCTGGTGTTGGGGCTCAGATGCAGCTACTGTGCTTGTGGCTATTTTAGCTAAGAGGCTTTTCCTGTGCAAACACACAGGGACTAAGAAACACCTAGAGAAGTTGTGCATAGGATGTGGAACTATGGCTGGAGTCCTCTTAATGCCTGTTTTGTTGCGTTATTTTATAGGAGAATAGAAGAGGGGGAAATGTTGACGTATCTCAACTGATTCTGAGACAGAGTGGGGTTTCCCTTTCTATCTCTGACAGTGTGGCATTCTCTCAAGTCATCTGCTTGGATGTCAGATTTCTAAATCGTTTTGATGTCCTTCATCCCCACCCCCACCCCCACCTGCTAGTCCAGTCCTGGGTTTCTGCTCCCTGTGGCTGGTCTCCTGAGCTTCCCTCTCCAAGGGTAGTCTCACTTACTGGTGCCTCTTGTGCAGGGGGTTCTTCTCCTTTAACACTAATCATGGACTTCATCACTTCCTCTTCCTGGCTCCCAATGGCCTCCCAGAAAAAGGAAAGATCTCATCTACAGCAGTTACTCACTGTCCTTTTGCCCAAGTACCAAATCCGTGGTGTGTCCCCAGCTACCTGTCCGTTACCCTGCGCTTGTAGTCCAGTGCCTATCAACCCTAAGCATGTCAGCTTTGTCTGCCACTTCCTGCTAGAGCTTCCTTGTCCTGAGCCTAAACTCACTCTTGGCTCTCTTTACTCATCAAATGGATACCCTGTTACCCCATCTCTGACCTCTGAACCCCACCACACACACCATATATAACCCTTTCCATTTTCACTATATGGCTATTTATATTCCCTTTTCTTTAGATAAAGGAACGTAATATCATCCTACAGAGTCTAAGGGAGAATTCAAACCCAGGACTGTTCAACTGCTAGCCTGCCCCAAGGGATCTGTGCCCAGGACTTAGAGAAGTAGTTCTGAACAGGCCTGTCAGGGGACTGGGTCTGGCCATAGCTCCTGGGGCCACAACTCTTGAGAAGTGCCAAATGAAGTTCCTGGACAGAGACCTCATTCCTACAGCCTCTTAGGTAGTTCTTCACAAGTCAGTACCCAGGGCATCTGCTTCTCTCGCAGTCATAAAAACATTGTTCTTCTCTAGTCCCTAGGGAAACAGACCTCTGAGGCTCACGGTCTTAATCCCATCTGAAACCACAGTACTTAGCCACTTATTAGTGACAACGATTGCTTTGGTTAGAGCTGAGCTAGCCGGGAGGTATGGACCTCTCACCCCGTTCTTGCTGCTCTGGTAAGGTCTAGGCAATTTCAGTTCTGCTTTGCATCCAAATGGATGTGCTCTGCTGTCTCCATGAAGGGTAGCCATGGCTAACCTATCTAGCCAGGAGCCAGCAGGAGAGCATCCTCTGCCGAGGCCACTATTAGGAGAAGCGCTTAGGTTCACAGAGTGATCAAGTCCTTGGAATGGAGAGAGAAAAAGCATCATACCTCTCTGGTTTTTGTTCTTGAGTTTTGGAGAGAAGGTCTCACTTTGCAGCCCCAGCTGGGATTTCCTTGTAAATGGCTAGACTTCAAGTTAACAGCAATGACAGCCTCCTGCCTCAGCGTCCTGAGTATGGGGATTACAGACAGGGTCCTTCTCTGATTTTCAGATTGGTAACGAGGCACATGAGCATTCTTGAACTAACTTCAGTTTTACCAATACATCCTGGTGAAGATGAAGGAAGGATTGGACTGGGGTGACCAAGGACAGCAGGTGGGTTCAGTGATGGCATCAGGGAGCTACCTCTGTTCATTGCTGCCGCTGGACCAGGTGGTTTATGCTGTGAAAATGCCTCCCATGTGCTTCTGAAGTTTGACAGAATCAAGATGCTATTGGCTTTGGAAATGTGGCTATTCTTGGCTTATCCACAGCTTCTTGCTGTGTGCTCTCTAGGAGGACAGTTGTCTCTGATGTGTCCCTGTATATAGTGCCACCTTCTTGACTTCACTCCCCAAGGTCCCTTCCTAAAACCTGCCCTTCCAGAACTAGGGCTTCAGGTGGACTCTGAGGAGGATGCAGCATACCCTGCACACCCCGTCTCCTGTGAGCACACGTGCTCTGTGCTTTGCACTGTAGCCCATCACTGCTTCTCCTGAGCCCTCTGCAAGCTGGGCACAGGCTGCTGCTTCTATCCTGGGCCCAAGCTGTCTGCTCTGTCTGTTTCTGGGGTTTAAATACATACTGGTTTAAATACATACTGGTTTATAAGAAAACTCTAGGAATGTCTGTCTGTCTGTCTGTCTGCTGAGCCTTGGCCTGGAGACTTCTTTGGGCCTTTGCCCGTTTTAGCAGTTTACTAAGTTTACTAAGGGGCAGGCATGGAAAGGGACCTACCACTGGTGACAGCATGGCTATGAGGAGTTCCAGGTGTCAGCCTTATCCTAGACCAGAGCACAGGCTGAGACCCAACTCAACCATCTGAAAACCCTCTTTACCAGGTGTCCTCTGTACAACATGGGCTACATCAGGCAATGAGATACTGATGACCTCTTTGAATAAGGAACACTGGAGCAGGCAGTTAGCACCTTCCAATGCCTGGACCCGCACCTGCCTGTAGATATACCCGGCCCCATGGCCCAGCACAGTTAACTGTGACTCGCAGAAGTAATAAGCCTAATACGGTTGACTTTATTTAATTAATAATGATCCTGTTCTGTTCCCCTTGCTCATAAAATACCCTGCAGGTTGGGAAGGAAAAAAAACCACTCATAATATTGATCAGAAGTCAGGCCAGATATTTATTTTGTCTCCGCTCCATGAGTATAAATTCTCGTCTGTCTCGCGCTCCCTGCATATGGGATTCACAGTGGCCAGTTTCTTAAAAGCTTTCAGTAATTAGGGAATAAATATCCATCGGTCTTTGTGGGCTATCTTCGGGGCTGTGGCCTGACCCCTAGCAACGCAACTCCGGAGAAGGCATGCATGTGAGCAGCCAGCACTGGGCCTGGGCTTGCCCTGCAGGGAGGGAGCCCCCCCCCCCTTTCCTGAACATATTGTTCCAGCCCCTTCTTCCATGCCTCCTCTCCCAGTTCCTGTTTGGCTTGAGGCAGGAAGCACTTTGCAAATTCCTTGCTGCTAGCCCTTTCTTTTCTCCTTCTCTGTCCGTCCTCTCCTCATCTGTCACCAGTTCAGGACCATGTGTGGCTCCTCCAGTTCTGCCTCCCCACCCCAAGGGCATTCATTCCTCCAGGATTGCCTATAAAAATCACTACTGAAAAATCCCCCTTGCCTATTTTAGGAAGCAAAGATGTTTCTAGAAGGAGCGATGTAATAAGTGACCTGTGCACACACAAGATTACTTCTTGCTCCTTTACCATTTGTGGGGAAGGTTCAAATAAGAGTGACCTCAGAAGACTTCATAGAGAGTAGACTTCTGAGAAAAGTGCTTGGCGCTCCAGAGCCACCTATGCTTTGTGAAGTCTGACAGCTGAGGGCCATATCACTAAGGGACAACTCATCACACCAGCCCAGAAACACTATCACCAGCCAGGACAACCGGCTCCCTGGAGGACCAAGGGTTGTCTGGCCACCTACCCCCATGTCTGTGTTTTAGTGACGCATCTCCTAGACATCCACAGGACAGTGCTGAAAGCCAGTCAGAAGCTCTGTTTAAAAAAAAAAAAAAAAAAATTCTTTCTGGGAATCAACCCATTAACCTTCTTACCCCTTGGCAGTGTGCTGAGCCCTCTCTGCCAGACCCAAAACACAGCTGGCGACAGTTAGCAGGGCTCCGTCTTTACAGAGTGAATGGAGGGAGGGCATTGCATTAAGACTGCCAGGCCCAGGGTGGAATTCAGTTGTTATGTTTGCCTAGCATCTGTAATGCTCTGGGTTCAGTCCCCAGCACTGCTTAAAACCAAACATGGTGGTTCCCACCTGTAATTCCAGCATTCAAGGCTAGCCTGGGCTACATGAATCCATGAAGTCTCACAAAAAACAAAAGGCAGAAAGGACCACTTCTCTAAGAAAGGTGTTCCATGCACAGTATGACCTCTGCTTCTCCCAGACCTCCCTCTTAACCACCCCTGAGTCTCACCCCTACACTTTTCTGTTCTCTGAAACCAAGTATTTACTGGTGCTCAAATGACAGTCCACACAGCAAGTGACCTGGCACTCAGGGTTTCAGCCTCAGACTGTGGCTTCAGTACCTACCCCCAAACACACCTCCAAACAGCTGCAATGTCCTTTCTCTTTATACCTTTTCTGTAAATTGTTGTTCTTAATGATTATGAAATAATTTCAGTAAGGAAGCGGGGGGGGGGGGGGGGGGGGGGTTCCTGCCGAACAGATTGCCACTGTGTCCTCTGCAGTGGCAGAGAACTCTAGATCTATAATGTCCTGGATGGGGAGCTGGTTTGAGGCCTTCTTGATCTGTGCCTAGGCTGCCTAACAGAGTACAGCTATTGTGATCACATTCACACTCCACCCTACACTGCCCTGAGACCCTCTGTCATCTTGTTCCAACATCATCCGCCATGGTCCCATCCCCACCACTTGGTTCATTCGGCTATAAATAAAAGTGAGGGGATGATACAGAGGGGTTAGGTTCTTAGTCTTAGTAGATGAATATAACAAATACCTTAGACTGAAGAATTGATTTGGGGAGGGAAGTGTGGGAACTGGGGGCAGGACCCAAGATCTCCCATATTCTAGCTATTAAACTATACCCCAAACTAGACTGAATGATTTGCAAAACATTAGAAATATACTACTCAGGGTCAGAGGCTCGGAGTTCAGAATCTAAGTGCCAACAAATTGGATGTCTGGTGAGAGTACAGCATCTGCCCCACAGATGACATTCAGTTCCGCATTCTCGAACCACAGAAGGAGCAAGCCAGCTCCTTGGGGCATCTTAGATAAGATACCAATCTTCTGGCTTAATCACCTCCCCCAAAACCCAGCTAATAAGAACATTATCCTGGGGCTTCAGCAAACGAGTTCAGGGGTGAGGGGAGAGTATACGGGTCACCAATGTTGTTGAGCAGTGCCCTCATGAGCTAAGGAAGTGGCTGCTAAGTTTCCACTTGCTGAGAGGAAATAAAACCTAGATACCAGTGTTGGGCAGCTGGAAATGCAGGAGTATGTGCATCCCCAGGACATACTTTCAGTCACTTGGCTGGCTTTGCCTTAGTGACAAGCCCTGTTGTTAGGCTCCTGCTGGGGTCTGCCAGCACTAAGCACAAGGGACTCATGAGAGGGCTAGACCCAAGGGTCTGGCGTGGAGTGAAGTACAGCCTGCACACAGTGAAAAGCTCCTGATTCAGGTCTCCACAGAAGCGGTAAAGTCTTCTGCACACTCTAACTTTGACACACGGCAGTAATTCTGTTGTCCCCACCCTGAGATCTGATGGCTTTTGCCCCAATGCTGGTGCCTCAGAGTCAGTGGTTTAATGTCTATGTGACGTCTGATTTCTACTCACAGGAGGCTGTGGCCCATGAAGTCAGTCATTAACACACCACCATCACCCCCGCTGCCCCTACCACTTTCTCTGTTTGGGGAACCTTTTAGCATTTCATATTCCCAACTGCCAATTCTGACTGACAGGCCTCAAGTGAGACATGACCCAGGTGTATTAACTAGGGTTACCATTGCTATGACGAAACACCATAAATAAAGCAACTGGGAGGGGGCCTATTTGGTTTATACTTCTACATTGTAGTCCATCATTGAAGGAAAACATGGCAGGAACCTGGAGGCTGGAGTTGATACAGAGGGTATCGAAGGCTGCTGCTTACTAACTTGCTCAGCTGCTTTCTTAAAGAACCCAGGACCACCAGCCCAGAGGTGGCTCCACCCACAATGTGCTGTGCCCCTCCCCCCTCCATATTAATCACTGGTTAAAAAAAAAATCCCTCAGGCTTACCTACAGCCCATCTTATGAAGGCAGGTCCTCATGATGCTCCTTCTCTGGTGACTCTAGATTGTGTCAAGTTGTCATAAAACGAGCCAGGACAGCAGACAGCTGTTTCTGTGGTGACACCTGGCCACTTAGCCAGGTCACCACTCCCCAAGATCAGGAGTAGCTGTGTCTATCCATCAGGCTATAGTGTCAGAGCAGCCTTGGGTGAGCCCAGCAGACACTGAGACACCTGCAGAGCTTCTAGCACCTCCCAGCCAGTCCTACCCATTCTCTAAATCCACATCTTGTGTTTGGCCACTGCTAGCTGTGGTCTGAACACCAGGCAGTTCACAGTCATATTCAAAGGGAGGCAGAGGCCACACCCAACAGGCTCCATTTCAGGGAGGAGAAGGCATCTCCTGAAAATGTCTCTCCTCTGTGTTTTTAAGGATGGGATTGGTGTCTGTCCTCTGACAGATTACTACCCTTCCCTCCCTCTCTGCAGTTGATTTATTTAAAGGTGTGTCAGCACCAAGACCTGGTGAGGAGTTGGCCCCTCCTCCCTGCTGATGGCAGCCATTCCAATAATTCATTTTTTAGCTCATTAGCTAACAGAGGCTGTGAGCAGTGGGTTCTCCAGGGCATTGGAATGAGGAGAGGTGATCTACTGCCAGCTTCGCTGCTCTTGAACTGGCCTTCCTTGGGGACAATGAAGCACATGGCCAAGGAACCTGAGAATAACAATTAGAGTCGCAGTGCCTTGGCAGTGCCCTGGCACTGGGGTTTCCTAGGATGATGATGGGAGAGAAACTGTTATCAGAGTGCCCTCTCTCACCAATGGGAGCTGTGGAAAAGCATAGCAAACATGGTATGCAGGCTTCAGTGGCTGGAACTGCATAGTACAAGACCAAGGTACATGGAGGGTAGGGCTGTTGTCTGGGGAGGCCTCCCTTCCTGGCTTGCATGGCCCTTCTGCTGTGCATGGAGGGAGAATGGTGGTGGCTAGTAACTATTGCTTTTTATGGACCCTAGCTGTAGTGGCTTAGAGGTCTACGGCAAGGGCTCCATTTAACCTTATCTACTCCCTAAAGACCTTGTCTCCAAATGAAGCCACACTGGTGGCTAAAACTTGAACATGTGAACTTGGAGTCAATCAGTTTGGCACATGACAATAAGGAAGGGCCTTTGGCTTCTCAGGCCTGTGCATAAACACACCCCAGAGTTAGCCCCAGACTCACTGACAGGCACAGGATCATTTGGACTAGCCAAGACCCTTTGCCCTGGATGTCCAGGGCCTCCACACACACTCTCAAGGGACTCACTAAGTCCCTGGACAAGAGCTGCTCATCATGATGAGTTCTGGGACTCTTACAGTGACAGGCAGCCACAAATTAGAAACTACAGGCATCTTAGCCCATCATATGACATCACACCAGCGCATGCTATGTGCCTGACCATAACTGACCCTGAGTGGTTACAGAGAGGCTTTTTTGGGTTTGGGGGATTTTTTGTTTGTTGGTTTGTTTTTCCAGTTTGCTGCTACAAAAGGGCTACTGTGACCAGTGTGTAGAACACACACGGATGATCTTAGGTCTGGACAGTCCTGACTTCAAATAAGTGTCACCAGGCCCATTTTACGGATGGCAGGACAAGTATAGGGGTGGAGGAACAGGTAGAGGTTAGAAGAGCAAGTGCTGAGACCCTGAGGTGTCTGCAAAGAAGAGAGTGCAGCCTCACAGCCCAGCATCAGTTGACTGTCCCCACCCCCACCCCTGCAGCCATTGGAAAAAACTCACCAAGCCCATGTTGAGGTACACTTGTTAGGGTAGGCAGTGGTCACAGAAGACAGATTCTGAATAACAGAGAGACCTTGGGAGCAATTGGGTACACACCCATAAACCTCTGCCCTGGACCAGGCTCTGTTTCTATACTAAATGGATTTAAGGTCAGATCTGATGCGGGCATGAGTCCTTCAGCCTCTGGCTTTCTGGTGAGCTTGGGCCAGAGGACCCCAGCCAGTGGGCATGGCAGGGTTCAGAAAGGAGCCATTTTCATCTGAGACTAAAAGCCACTTCACGAATGGGTCTAAGGATTGTCCTTGGTGGAGGCAGGGATCTGTGCTCAGCCTTTGACTGGGTATTGGAATATTAAAATGAAATTTTAATCATTGTAGTTAAGACCAGAGTTCTGATGGGAAGTTCCCCCGTTACCCCTGGCTGATCTGGCAATGACTTTTAAAATCAACTGGTGCAGAATAAGACAGTCTGATTTTAATGCCTACCCAAAAATGAGAGTTAGCAGATTGGAAATTGGAGGTCTGTACGTCTCTTACACCATTAGTCCTTCTCATTTAATTCATGTCTTTCTCTTTCTCCTTCCTGATTTATGAACTACATCAACAAACGTGTAACATACTATAAACAAGCTCTTACAATAGGATCAGAAGCACTGGGGTTTGGGTCTTGCATTTCCCCACCTTTCCGCCTTAGTAAGGGTGTGTGAGAGGGCTTTGCTGCAGTTCTGGAAGTCAGTTCATCTCAGCTGAAGCCAAGTGTTTGTCCTCGAAATCTCTGAATGAAGAGTTGGGGGTCACTTGGGGGTCAGTCACATGTACCAGGAAGTGAAGCAAAACTAATCCAGATTTACTCCTGGAAGAATCTGTTTGCCTAAGTATTTAAAAACAGATTAGGGCCTAACCTGACACTCGGTCACCAGGAGCAATGTAAACACTGCAGAGGTGTAAACGAGGCCTTTCTTCGGGGCCTTGGAAGCAGAAATGTAATGAGTTTTCTTTCTGGAGGGTTGGGGAGGCCCTTGATTTCTCAGTGTGACCGCTAGCTGAGTGCTCTGATCATTGCAGGGAGAGAGGCTCTGGGTTTTAGAGTCGCTGTGTGTCTTACTGAATCTGAGATAATTATAGTCTCTCTCTGTGTGGGGTTTGCTTGCTCTCTCCATCATCCTCATGAAAAGCCATGCTCTGGCCTCAGGAACACGCCACAGGCTGCTGGGAAAATTCTAAATGCTACTAATGAAATCACAGATCCTCTTTAAATCACACAGACACACAGGCACACACACACACTCACAAACATACACACACACACCATCCCTTTTCCTAGCAATGAGCTGAGGCAGGAAGACTCTGTAGTTCAGTGTCTCATTTTTCCTCTCTTGTTTTTGTTTTGTTTTGTTTTTGAGAAACCAGCACCCATGTCTAACCTTACTATCCTAGAGTCTAAATGCAGCTCATTTGGAGCCTCCCACTATATATCTAAGACTGGCCTGGAACTTGACATATTGACCAGGCTGGCCTTGAACTCAGAGATCCACCTTCCTCTGCCTCCTGGCATGCGCCACCTTGCCCAACAAGCCTGCCTTGATCAGTATAAACACAGCATCCTAGGAGGTTTTCTTTCCTTCCTTCTCCTCCACCCTGCTTCCTTTTTGCCTCTTCAGTGCCCCCCCCCCAAGTGATAGACCCTGGGTGTGGTGCCCCAGAATCTCCTAGACTCCAGGTGTGCCGAGAGTTAGGGACAAGACACCATTCTGTCCATCACAACATCAGAGTTTACCACACTGCAGAGCCCACATCCAGTTTCATCCTGCCCTCTGTCCAGCTTTGGTCCAGCCCCAGAGGCTGCCTACTTTTTCTCCCTGAGGCTGGGCCCTGGGCCACTTTTCCTCCAGCATCAACATTCTTCCCCCTCCCCTCAAGCCTTTCACAAGTCTCCAAAGAGATGACAGATTCCTGTGTGAATCTTCAGTGTTTCCTTCAGCTGGAAGTGATATCCCTGGGGGACTTACAAATGTCCCCTTCTGGAAGTTTGGGTGAGGTAAGAGCAGAGAACACCAGTCCCTCAGATGAAGCCTCTGCTGCTCCACCTTTAGTCTCTGGTCACTTGCCAGCCCTAGAGTGTAGGGGCAGCTTGCCTGAGGCCTTTCTTTTAGCACATCTTCCTGGGGGCTAAGTGGGAGTGTCCTCTACCTTTTTTGCTCACAGAAAGACCAAGCATTTGAACTATGGAGCTGCATAGCACCCATGCAAACCCTCAGGCACGGGCTGTTCTTACATGTCAGGTTTCAGGAGCTCAGCAATGGCTTGCAAAATACATCCCAGAGGTTCTGATTCTGGAATCCTAGTGGATGCTGCAGGCTACAAGGGTACCACTTCTGGGACCATGAACAGAGCGTTCCCCAAAGGAGCTTTATCCCCAGAGGAAACAGACTTACGCTATTCCCTTCCTGTGCCTGCTAACCTTGGTTGCTCCAAAGCAGGATTCCAGCCTCAGTTCTAATGCGGAGTCCTGAGTGTGCCTGTCTGGTGACTTTTGCAGGGAAGAAAAGGAACGGTGGATCCGGGCCAAGTATGAACAGAAACTCTTCCTGGCCCCACTGCCATGTACGGAGTTCTCCCTGGGCCAGCAACTGCTGCGTGCTACCGCCGAGGAAGACCTGCGGACCGTCATCCTGCTCCTGGCACATGGGTCCCGGGATGAGGTGAATGACACGTGTGGGGAAGGAGATGGCCGCACAGCACTGCACCTGGCCTGCCGCAAAGGCAACGTGGTCCTGGCTCAGCTGCTAATCTGGGTAGGTGGCTTGGGTGCCCACCACATGCCCAACAGAGGGTGGGAGCCTCTGTGCAGTCAGAATACATTATGCTACTAGCTTCTCCTTCCTGTAGAGGGCCACCGTGCCTGAGAGCTGACCCTGATAGAATTTGAGCTTTACATCTGGACGTCCCTTCATGAGGGAATATGACAACAGGGTAAGGCTGGGTACAGAGCAGAAATGATACAGACACTGGTTTGCTGGTTTCTAAAAGTATCTTTCTTCCGGCCCCTCGGGTCAAGCATTCTGGACTGAGAGGCACAGGACTTGTTTCTCCATGTCATGTTCCGCAGGTGAGGGCAGGGGCATGAATAACTTCAGTGGCTTCTAGGAAACCCCTTGCTCTAAACCATTGGATGTTTATTCTTAGAACACAGAATTATGGCCCTAGACACTGAGGTCAGAGGTTGGGTCTGTCACTGAGCCTCTCTTCCACTATTTTAATGATTTTCTACTCAGGGGAAAAAATTCATTTACATTTGAAATTTGAATTTGAACGTTTTAAGAACTGAAATTGGGTAACATATTTGTACAGAGAGGCCTTGCCTATGTAGGCTGAGCTGAGGTGATATAATGTCATGTTCCCAGGCAGCTTTCTAAACACCTCTCAGGGACTTTTGCCATGCATACATACCTTGGGGTCTCTCTTCTGCCTCCACTCTGGTCACATGGATTCAACACAGCTAAAAAAAACTAAGGCATTTCTACATGTATGTGCATTTGTGTGCACACCTGTGTGAGCGCACATTCCAGGAGACTTCCTCAAGTGATATTCTTCATGAGTTAATCCATCTCAGCTTTTTTTTTTTTTTTTTTTTGTTGCTGTTCATTTGTTGAGACAGGGGATCTCATTGTCCTGAGCTGGCCAAGAATACTAGGCTGGCTGGCCAGCAAGCCCCAGTGATCCACTGTCTCCGCCTCTCCAGCAACAAGGATTGCAAGCTTACACCACACCCTCAGATTTTTTTTTTTTTTTAATACAGTTCTAGGGATCAAACTCAAGTCCTCTAAATTGGTAAACAATCCATTTTACTATCTTGCTCCCGTTTCTTCATGTTTTTAATCCACTTTTTGGAGTACAATGGGAGATTTGGCTAGATGCAGGTACTAAATCAGGGTGATCCAGCATCCATCATCACCGTCTCTGGTCAATAATGACAGTTGTGTGTGGTTTGCTTGGGCCACAGTAACAAAACTACAGAACCCAGGTACTGTGTTCTCTCAGCTCTGGAAGCTACTGAAAGGCTCATTTCCCACAAGGCTTTGCCTCTCACACTAGCAGTTAGGATCTTGCTGTGGCCCCGTGTGGTCTTCTGTGTCTCATTCCTTCAGAACACCAGACTTCTCAGCTCAGGCAGATGGAGTCCCAATCTAAGGCGGGGGGCGGGGGTGTTATTTAAGACTTGAGCATGGTAACCCGTCTGTACACACTTCCTTCTCACGTTGTCCAGGAGCTCTTGATTGTGTGTTTCATGTTACATGCATGTCTAACCCACCCCCCCCCCACACACACACACTGAGTTATGCAAGCATGTTTGAACATACACTTATCATCGGCAAGAAACTTAAGAGTGAGTGTATGGTGTATTTATCCGTATATATATGGATCTGCCAGTGCCCCTGAGGGCCAGAATGGGTGTCAGATGCCCTAGAACTGCAGTTCCAGATGGGTGTGAGCCATCTAGCCTGGGTGCCAGGATCCAAATTCACACCCTCTGGAGCAGCAGTAGATGTTCTTAACTGCAGAACCATCTCTTCAGCAATTACTTTATTTTATTTTTAGGTGTGTTCAAGTACTTACAGGGGCCAAAAATGGGTAAATGGGTACCAGATTCCTTGGAGCTTAATTTAATGGCAGTTGTAAGCCACCCAATGTGGGAGACAGCCCCTCTTAGCCACTGGGCCAGCTCTTCAGTGCCTGTTGTTTTATTTCTGCTCTGGGGATAGAACCCACAGTTTTGTGCAGCACTGAGCCCCACCCCAAGCTCATTTTATGTATTACATGACTAAGTGTACTGCCCTGGGCTAATCTCTGATCCTTCATTCAGGGCTTCCCTAGAGTACTGAGAAAGAGTCCATACAGATAAGCCTCTCCTCACCAGTCCTCTCAGTGACAGCTTTGGACAAGATGCACTATCCAGGAATGGAATAGCTAAATCAGATGCGTGCGTTTCGATGTAACGTGGCTATGAGGAGCTACGCTCTTGAGTAATTACTGATAATGATAGAAAATTATCAAAGTCCAGTTTAGTAAGAGAAGAAAGCACAGTGTATTTGGTTTTCTCTCCTTGTCAAAGAAAACTCATTAGAAAGGGCTGGGGGCGTAGCTTAGTAGTGTATCTTCACAGCATCTGCCGAGCCCTGGACCTCATCTCTAGTACTAAAGAAGTGGAAACACCCAGAAAGAAATAAACTATTGGCAGTAGTTTTTTGTCTCTTGTGCTTATATGTGTTTCTTACGTATTTTCCTCAATGAAACTGGTTGCCTAGGAGATCTTTTAAATGTTACCTTTTTTTTTTTAATACTTACTGTGTGTGTACACACACGTGTGTACATGTGGCACAGCAGTCCTGAAGAGGTCAGAAGGCTCTCTTCTCTCAGCAATGATTCTGCAGATCAAACTCGGATCTCAGTCTTAACAAAAACCTTACCTCTGAGCTGTTCTTCTGCCCTTCCCCATGTATATACAATTGGAAAGGTAAAATAATCAGCACTGTTGAAGCCCTCTTTGACCTCTTCTTGTGATGTAAATGGGGGAAGGATCAGTTCTTTCCTTGATAGAACAGATTGAGAGCCTATTCTAAACAACATGTGAAGATTCGGTTTTCAGTGCCTCGGTCCTAGGTGTCTCCATCTCCGCTCTATCCACACACGGGAGTTGAGGGTGTGACCTGCCCCTGGCTGCCCTCAGGTCCCCAGGGACTCAATGACTTCTTCTCTGTTGCCTCTACAGTACGGAGTGGACGTCATGGCTCGAGACGCCCACGGGAACACAGCACTGGCCTATGCCCGGCAGGCCTCCAGCCAGGAGTGCATCGATGTCCTGCTACAGTATGGCTGCCCTGATGAGCGCTTTGTGCTCATGGCTACCCCCAACCTGTCTAGGAAGAACAACAGCAGGAGCAGCAGTAGCGGGAGGGCCCCCAGCATCATCTGAGCTCAGCCAGCACCTGCTCCGGAAGTCACAGCACGTGAGTCCCTCCGTCCCCTCCCGACTTCTGGTGGTCACTTCCACCCACCTGCCACTCACACACCCCACATGACATCTCCAGACCTGGACATCCTCAAGGGGAGAAGAGGAGGCCACAGAAGCGAATCCTTTTCCTACACTCCGGAAGCCGGAAGGACCGACAACCTCCCAGCTCTAAGGATAGCACACAGCGGGGACCCCTGTTCCAATGACCCGGAGCACAGGGGGAGGGGGGTAGCAAGGAGAAGGGGCACCGTCCCCTAACTGGCAGTTAAGCACATCAGTACATTTCACCTCGACCAAAAGGAGGCTTGGATTCCACATCTTCTCCGGGGAGCTTGACACCATAAATCAGAAGCAAGTACAGTTTGTCAGGTCTGAAGCCCCTATGATGGTAGGTGTCAAATCAGTTGTAGCTAATCTGTCCAGAGAGACTACTGGCTTCATTACACTTGTATAGTTGAGTTCCTCCAGCATTACCGCTGTTTAATAGAACGTGATTAGTCATCACCGGGAAGAAGGCATATTAGCCGAGGAGGTAGTTACACGGCACGCTCCGATGATTGCCACGATGTGATTGCAGTGCGCTTAGAAGCATCATATTATCCCAGACATGTCTCTCCAGCCCTTGGAGCCCTCCTTTCTAAATTCACTGTCATAATTTAGTATCTGTTTAATTTTTCAGTCCAAAGAGAGGAAATCAGTTGCCGGGTATTATTTGACTGCAATCTCTTGGTGCAAAACAAAAATGGGAAAAAAAATAAATAAATAAGAATAACTTGGAAATTCAAAAGGAAATCATGAATCCAGCTGAAAATAGCTTCTCAAGAATGCTCCTAAAACTAAGTAAATACATAAAAATGCTATTTTTTTTTTCCTAAGAGAGATTTTCTGTCCTTTGGCCACAATAGATATGTCGGGCCTCAGCCACTCCCGATCTACGAGGTCTGAGTTACCAGGTTTCTGTCGTAGAGAAGATGTGTAAAAATCTATTTGAATAAAAGAAGTTCATAAATATGCATTGATTTTTGTGTAGACAAATGGCACCTCTGTTAATTTATAAATTGAGCTGGATGGGAACTAATAATGTGCAACTAGTTGAGATCAGAGGGTTACAGATCATTGTACATGGGAAGTGCTCCCAGCAGTAAACACTTCCATTAATGTGATAAACAGCTTTTTAAAAGGTGCATATCAGAATAAGATGGTGGTACAATTTGCTTATTAAAATCAGAAAGGGAAGGGGGGAAGGGAAGTCCTCAGCCCGAAGGTGGGATGTAGAGCTGAGACCACTCTTCCCAACTCAAAGCAAGGGGTTGAGGCAAGAAGGGGTGACTTTTGGAGCACCAGACCCACAAAGGCACCCTGTGAGCAGCTGCTAACCACTCTGGCTCAGCTGGCTCCTGAGAGCCCATAGACCCTATATGGTCCATCCTGTCTGTTTCTAACATGGTGACTCATTTGCCATCGTGGGCCACAAGGTGCATCAGACGCCATCCACCTTCAGGATGGAGGGCAAGAACACCCAACTGTGACACTATTTAGGTTTTTGTTTTTTTTTTTTAAGAGAGTCCTCGTGGCAGTGTGACAGGGGGAAAGCCATCATGTGACAGGGGAAAGCCATCACACTGGAAGACAGGACACTGGGCAAAGCTACCACCTGACATCCTGTGGAGAAGTTCCTTGCTCTCATATACTGAACTTTATATTTTGTAAGAGTTTTTGCTCTTCTTTCACTTTTTAAAAAAAAAAATATGTAAAGTAGATGGGAACAAAAGTAAAGCTTTACACAGCATTTATTTGTGGGTAAGTGTCTCGTGGAGATCTATCGTCTCAACACAGCTAAAACTCAGTTTCCAAAAATGTCACAGGTGCGAAAGCCACAGGTCTGAGACTCCTGAGCTCAGTCAATTCCACAAGGCCTACATTTGGTTTGTCATCCTGCTATTCATCACTGTGTCGTTACTTTAAATGTGAATAGAGAAAGCAAGCTGTCATTGCCTATTTTTGAAGAACACATTAGCATCCAATACTGCAGTCCGCATTCACCTCCACCCAGCCTTTGCCATAGACTTCTATAGAGAACACAGATAGAGTATAAAGGAGATTCTTAAATTATTTCAGTGTAGTTAATTCCCATATAGCAATGCTTTTATCATAGGGGAGCCTACTTCAGAAAGGAAACTGAATCCTTACCAGGGCTTCTCTTTGGGGTGTATATGAGTGTGTACATATTATTATGTGTTTATAATACGATATTTTTCCCGAATGACTGTTTCACATTACCCTCCACTGCCTGAATGCTCAGTTGCTCGCTGACTCCCTCCCCTCTCCCTCCCTAGGTCACTCTGACATCATCAGTTCTTCTCAGAATACGCAGCCCCTCCCCTGCCAGTTTTAGCCCTACAACTGTCCAAGAGGTAGCCCACTTTTCAGAAATCTGAGTTTTGACAACAGATAGAATGGGATCATGGGGCCTCTGGGGTTTCTGTGCAGATAAAGAAGCAGCCTAGCCTGTGCTTATATCTCACCTCCAGATCCAAGTGCTTCCCTCGGTGACAACCTTCTCTTTCCCATCTTCAGACTGAAACCAAGGCCGAGGGAAACAGGGGTCAGGCTTCTGGGAATTCCCACCGTGAGCTCTTCCTTTAATATGATACACTTTCTTAAGGAGCATGTCAGAATTAGGTAGTGGTGCCGTGGACTTAGGAAAATCATGAAAGGAAGTAGAAGTCAGAGAAACGAATGGGGGGGCGGGGCATGTGAGTTCTCATTCCGAATGCAGTGTTTGTTAGTGCTGAGACCGCTTCTCCGCCAGGAAATGACAGATGTGAGAAGCACACCGCAAGTCCATGCCACCTTTCGTGTTCAGAGAAGGGGTCAGCTGGGAGCAGCAGCAAACGGGCCTGTGACTTGTCCATCAACTGTCTTGGGGAAGCAGTCTAGCCTCTGGTTACCTCTCCTGAACGCCTGATGTCCTTCCCAGGGCCTGGAAACATCGTCAGGAGGAAAGGGAACTTCCTCTTAGACTCCCCACTTCTGCGAAAGCCCTGCAGATTTTTTTGTCTTGTTTTCCAGAGAAGAGCTGAGCAGTGCTCTACTACCATCCCTAAATGTCAGTCACTCAAGCCTCCTCCCCTCCACCCTTGTACCTCTGCCATTGGCTCATCAACTCTTCTCCCTGCAGTTCCCATGAGGCTGCTGGGACACACATGTCAGTGCCCTGTTTCTGTTAACTTTGAGGATCATAGCACCTTGGGCTTCAGTGCCCCAGTTGTCCCCAGAAGAGCTTGGTCAGGACACTCTGAAGCACTTCCTTCTCTGTCAAGACCCACGGTGAGTTTGTGTCTTAACCTGGTGGACCAGTGACCTGACGGCCCTGAGCCTGGGTTGTGCTTCTAGCAGCCAAGGTCATCTCTATCCGACCCTGTATTTGGGCTGCTTTATGGCTGAGATGGGCAGTCTCCATCCCTCCTGGGGACCAAACAGTAGCATAGCTAGGAGGTATGTGACCAGGGCCTCCAAGCTACCAGGAGGCTGGGTTTTCTGAGAAGCCCATGCCTTTTGGTGGGTTCTCAGCTCTTCTGACTCCATCGTTCACACCCTACAAGGTCCTGAGGCTTTGCTAGAATTCTGCCAGGGTTGTATTTATAACTTTGTGGGAAACTAATTGAAAAGCATTCAGGAAGGAATTTGAAGAGATGTGACACCATGGACCCCCCCCCAAAAAAAAAAACCCCTGTTTATCCCCCACTGCTTCTGTTGTGAAGACACAGCTGGAGGTGATTTCCGCTCTTGTCACTCACTAGAAAGCTGTCAGGGCCTTCGGTGTGCCATGTGTGACCTCTTAGATTCTAAATGGCCACCCCTGCCAGGTTTGGCTAGCACACAGTGGGGCCAAGAGGGCCCGGCTATTTTTGTCTAGCCTGTTTGGGGGGTCTCCTCTTTAAAGTGACTGAGGTAGATGACTTTTTAGACAAAATGTAACATTCTTCCTTGAGAGGTGAGAAAGGAGGGGGGCCAGCTACTACTCTGCTGGTGCCACACAGCACTAGTTCCCACTGGAACCAAGAAGCAGGCACATCTGTTTAGAGAGGCCAATGCCCGAAGTCAGGACCCATCTCTCACCTCATGGGGAAAGAAACCACTGACCATCCGGGACCTTAGTGCTTCAGGACACAGTCTCTCCCCGCTCGGAAGTCCTGGCGTGACTGGGCCTTTTCAAATGATAAGATTTCTGTTTAGTTTCCGTGCCTGCTGCTCTTGAAACATTGGTCTGCACCCTGAGTCAGAGTTGAAGAGAGAGACTATTTCATTGTAGGCGATTCTAGACAGCCAGCACAGCTTCGTGTACTTCAGTTTTAACAGACCCATGTCAGGTATGTTTGCATGCCATCCGCCACGTGACTCTCTGCCCAGGGTCCATGAAGAAACTAGCCTCCTGTCCCTCATCTCAAGAGGCCAGTTTTCCTATAGAAGAGTAGTGCTTAGTTCAGGCCAAAGTGTTCTTAGCTGAGGCCTCCCCCATAGTGAACCTTAGGATGTGGGTACCCAGAACTAGCAGCCACTCTAGGGACCAGGCAGGTGGCCTTGGTGAGTAAGAGAGAGGTCAGCTCAGGGCTTGTCTTTATTTTGCTGGGCACATGGCATCTGCAGGGGACCCTCTGGGGGTCATGAATCAAGCCATATGATGGACTCTCCCACCACAGGCGGGGGGTACTGATCTAGAATCCTGTGTGCAGGGAATTACATAGACTTTGTCTTGTTGCCAGTGAAATGAAGGGACCAAGAGATGTGAATGGGTGGGGGGTGGGATTAAGCCCAGAGGAGAGCCCCTTGGCACACTGCTATTAGCCACCCTAGGACCACTGGTACAGCAGGTCCAGGACTGCATCCACACTAACCCAAATGTTAGTGTGGATGTTTAGAGAGGGCTCTCAAATGCTTGCAAATAGACAAACTTAGCAAACTGCTAGGTGGGTCATATGGATGTAGAAAGACCTGTATAGCCCCAAACAGAATTTTAAACAGCCCTCTCTCTACCCATATCTGAGGGGCTGGCAATGTACCTGACCCACCAGGCTTATTGGGATGGGCAGAGAAGGAACCAAGGTGCCGTGCAGTCTAAATGTGGCTTCTAGTTCCTGCCCTCACATGCACATTTTGCTCACCTACCGGGTCCTGCAGGTTTTCTTGCTAGGATGATACTGAGAGCACCCAGGGCAGTTGAGTAGAGACCTGGCTAGGTGTGATGGACAGGCAAAAGATACCTTCAAAACAGCCATATGACCAGAAGGAAAAACATCTGCACTTTCCTGTTGAAAATAATCTCTCTTACATGTAAAAACCACCCTTTTCCCTCCCTACATTGTGGAGTTCTGTTTTGGTTTTGGAGGGGGTAGTAGCTGCCAGGATAAGAACTGGCCCTCCAGTCCCTTGAAAACTAAAGGGTGCTGAGCTCAAGAAAAGCACAGGAGGTGGTTGGCTTCTTACAGTGGCTGAGGCTGGGCCTGCAGAGGACAGAGTCCCCAGCATCCTTTCCTAACCTCTTCCTGTCCCTCTCTCCATTTCCATCCCGAGCCACAGGAGCTTCTTTGCAAAGCGAAAACCCAGGGCAAAGCAAGGTGCCACTGGCACATTTCGGGTGGGGGCAAAGAAGGCACCTCAGCAGCCTAGACACACAGAGAAGGCAGAAGCACAGTGGGGGCTTCTCCAGAGGTGGTGGTCCATCTGGGGCATTTCGATATTACCTCATTCCATAACTTTATGTTTCCCAGTGACTGATGCTTTATTTATGCTGTGTCCTGTAATTAAACAATCCACCGCCATTTCGCTTTGCTTGTTTGTCCATGCGACCTTGTTCGGGTTAAATAGCCGCTTTGTATTTTCCTGCCTTGGGGCTTTGTGTCAGCTGTACATTATTCTAAGGGGAAAAGCAAAGGAAACGTGTGTAAAGTAATGGAGAGAGGTAGCTATAGTGTAGAGACCTCTTTCTAATAAAGACATGAAAATATGTATACTCGGCTTCTGTGGAGTGCCTTCTTGGTAGCAGTTTGTCACAATTAATTGGTTTTCCACTCCCAGGAAAGGGGGGGGGTGATGCTTTGACCACCCTAGGGAAACTTGTCCTAGAGACAGACCACCCTTGTTTGAGAGAAACAATTCCTCAGCCTGCAGCCCAAGACCCGGAAGTGAGACCCAGGAAGTTGGAAAGGTGAGACATGGCTTCAGTCATGGGTGAAAAACCCAGGGGGTGAGTTTGGCTGTTTCCTGTCCATCTTCCCCGCATGACTGACAGGGGTATACTGGACAGCTAGAAGATGAGTCTCACCCGGACCTGCGCCATCAATATGACTGCTGTCAAAAATATTACAACTTTCTCACACAAAATACATTATATATCGTCACCCCATACTACAAAAGCAGGTAACACCTACCCGAGACACACCCACCTCATAGACACCTGCCCAGCCCTCAGCACGGTGTTCCAGGTAAGAAATGCCCATGGGTGCTTCTGTGAGAATCCTGTCTTTGGACCCTTTCCCATGCCACAATTGCCTGCAGGGTTCAGGGTTCAATATGAGCCATCACTGCCATAAGAGTGTGGTTGCATACTGAGGGCAGTATGCCACTTGGCACAAGTGACCACAAACCCAGGCAGCATGTCCTCTAGAAAATAAAGACAGTTGAGGTTTTTAGGAAGTATTCCAGCAAATGCTGGGTACACTCACTCCTCTAGAGAGGCCGTGTGAGCAGGCACCAGCTCCCCTCCCACCTGTCTGTCCCCAGCAGCTTTGTCCTACCATCTCCAGAGGGCTAAGTCAGCTTCTTCAGGGCCCCAGTGGTAGGCTCTGAGCCCCCTTTTTAGAACTGTGCTCTGGGAACACCCAGGTGGGAAATAAAGCTCAGTGTTTAGATCCTGAAGCAAGCTTTTGGTTTTGTTCGGGGTTTTGTTTTGCTTTGTTCTAGGATCGAATCCTAAGCCTTCCACATGCTAGGGAAGTACTCTGCTTACCAGTCACAGCCCAGCATGTCTGTGTACGTTCAGACCCACATCCCGAGGTGGGGGGGGGGGTGTACAGATATGGGAGGGCAGCTGCGAGGAGGTCATTTCTCTCCATCTACCTCACTGAGGCGCGTTCTCTCCTGTTTCTTGCCATGAGTGCACAAAGACCTGCTCCAGGCTAGCTGAAAGCAACCCCATCTCTGTCTCCTGTCCTACAGCAGTAGCCACCTCCTCCGTCAATTTACATGGGTTCCTGGTGTCAGGCTTACATAGCAAATGCTTTTGCCCACTAAGCCATCACCCTGGCCCACCACCCCCACCTCCTTCCAGGTTTTCAGTGTGATCACTGAGTGCTGGCCAGGGTTACAGTCCTTTGTGCAAACAGCTGTACAAATAGAGACTCCATGGGGAATGTGAGGGTGCCCCAGCTCTTCCCTTGACTGCAGAGCCAGGCTGTTGTCACTGTGGATCCAGACAGAGCATGCAGAAGAGCTGAGTGAATCTACCACTTGGAAATCTTAGAATCCGACATCTGCATGTGACATCATCACTGTGCTCTTTACAACAAGACTGAACAACCTCTCAGGCCAACATATAAAGGGGGGGGGGTGTGAGGATGAGACTGTTTGCTGGGAGCCTGGGATATAGACATAGAGTACTTGCCTAGTGTGAACGAGACCCTGGATTCAATCCCAGTACCACCCCCCAAAAATTAGAGAAAAGAGCAGGAGAAATAAAGATTTGAGAGCTTGGGGCTGAAGATGTAGCTCAGTTGGTAGAATGCTTGCTTGACATGCATGAGACCCTGGAATTGAGCCCCAGGTATAGGTGTCAAATTCAGTAATCCCAGGCACTGAGATGGATGTAAGAGTTGGAAGTTCAAAGGCATCTTAAGCCACATAATCAACCTTGAAGCCAACCTGAGCTATGTGGGAGTCTGTCTCAAAATGTGTTTGTCACTTGAGGGAATAATATAAATAAAAGTGGAGGTGCAAGGTATGTTTAAGACTGACCTCTGTAAATAACCGTTTAATCGATTGGGGGACCGAAGCTCCCCCCAGCCCCCCTACAATGAGGAAAGTGGATTGGGCTGTTTATTAATACATAGTTCACTCATTTTGAGGTTGGTGAACCAATTGGCTAATTGATTAATAAACTCCTTTTGTTACGAAAACAAATTGATTAGGAATTAGGAGGCATTAGGGTGAGAGGTAAAGCTTTACAGAAAGTCCCAAGGGCCGAGGCTCCATCTGGCCTCCACAGCAGCCTTAGCATGTGGCTGGAGCCATCCAGGCCTTGTGGGCCTGCAGGGGACCTCCTTAATCCCTAGACCTGGATCCAAGTGCATGGCCATGCTTCCCTATTTCCAGCTCCTCATTTCCCACAGGGCCCCAAGCTGCCTCTAAAAGCTCTGCCCTAACCCCCACCTTGTTCCTCACAGTCTCTTCTCCATAGCTAATACTTCTTGTCTTGAGCATCTAATCTCATTTCTCCTTATTTAAGTCTTTTTCATGATTCCCTGTTATTCTGAGGGTTCTATCCAAAGCTTCACCCACCTATTCACAGCCTGCCTCCTCCTCTCCCTGCCCCTAGTTGGCCTGTTACTAGCCCACCCTCACACACCCTGTCTGCAACGCCTGGCCCTTTGCTCATTATTGCCAGTCAGTCCCTTACCTTTAGGGGATCTCAGATAAATTGTTCTTCCTCAAAATTCACATTTAGTGCCCTGACCTCCACAGACCTCTCTGGAGCTGGTCACTGCAGGCCCTTAAGGGGACTTGAGAGTCCTCTGTGGCACCTCCTGTCAGCTCCAGGAAGCCAGTCTGTCCAGGGTCAGCCTAGGAGCCAGGCTCCACCTGTTTACACATGAATGGGCACAGGAGCAAACATGGGCTCTGGTCCCTTACAGCATGTGCATGGAGGGTGTCCAATTACAGAAACACCTCCATGCAGAAATCATTTCAGCAAACAGCCCTTATTGTGCAAATCTTGCTTGATCTTATAAGAACCCAGAGCTAGATATTGGGACAAATGCTAAAAGATGAGAGGAACAGAAGAACAAGCCACAGCCACTTCTCACCTCACCAGCTCCTCAGCTAAAAGGGGAAGATCCTGTCTCCACGAATTCTCAGGCTGAATGGGGAAGCTAAGGCAACCACAAAGCTGAAATGGAAGGGGGCCAGACTCCTGCCCCCTCCAGCCTTATATTCCTTTCTGTGCCAGCCATATCACGTCCTTTCTCAAACTTCTTAGTGCTGGGATTAAAGGTGTGGGTCACCACTTCCTGGCTGTTTCTCTTTTGGACCGGATTTATCTCATGTAGTCCAGTGAGGCCTTGAACCCACAGAGGTCCAGATGGATCTCTGCCTCCTGAGTGCTAAGATTAAAGGTGTGTGTCACCACTGCCTGGCCTCTATGGCTAACTCTGTGGCTGGCTCTGTCCTTTGATCTTCAGGCAATCTTTATTTGATACACAATATATCACCACACACCCTTAAGTGTGCCTGGCAGGGCTAAGAAGGAAAGTGGTCTGGAGGCACCCTTTCAAGATGATGACAAGAGCCTGCTGCCCTGCATCGAGAGTCCAGCCACCCTTCTAACTACCCTGCTACCCCAGTGACCCTCAGCACTTCAGCCAAGCTTCAGCACCAAGCACAAAGCCTCCAGCACCGAGATACCATTGTTGATATATAAAACTCACAGGTCTCACCTACCCATCCACATGGGTGTCTGCCCCCTCTCCAAGGCCCCACTGCCCTCCCACCCCACCCCCACCTGCCTTGTGTGGTTCCCCTGTGGCCTCATGGATCACTGCACACTTGCCCCTAGCCAGAAAAAAAACAAAAAACAAAAAACTTCACAATCTGAACCAGTAAGAGTGGAGAGAGTTACACTCAGCCCAATGTCTCCAGCACGTTCCAAGCAGCCGCTAAGCCACAATTTATCACCACTAAAGTCCGCTAAGGCGCCTAATTGGCCCATAAATGTGGTCCAGTAACCGCACCTGACACCCAAAGACACTGCAGGCAATTAGCACTTATTTATTTGCATATGGTATTGACCGATCTTGGCAACTAGCTCACAAGATCTGTTTATTTTAAACACTGGAAGGGGAAAGAAAATCCTCATTTACTGCACTGGAGAGAAACGGCCATCACACATACACACACACGTGCGCACACCAGCAGGCACAATGGGACTGCCCAGGGAAGCCAGTGACTTGATTTGTGAGTGGGACCCTCCCGTATCTTGCCTTTCAATCCTGTGAGTGCATAGGCTCCAGCAATGGCCAGTCTGTTCTCGGACTGCAGAGCTGGCTGGCAAGTCAGGGTAGCCTGATGGCAGCTTCTGTGTGATGTGGACAGGGAAAATACAACGCCTTGGCCTTGACAAGCTCCTCTCAGACCATAATTCCTTGTCCCATCTGCAGAACATTCCAGAAAGCCAGGCCATCACCTCTTTCACCTGAGAGATTGACTTGAAGGCTTTTTTTGTCCTCTAGAGCTCGAAATAGCGCTGAGGGCCTTGCATATGTTAGGCGAGTATTCTCGACCACTGAGTCACACCGCTGGCCTTTGGAATAGAAGATTTTAATATTACCTTTGATCAACAAAATGCCATGTTTATTAGCAAGTACAAATTTCTATTTTGAGAATGTCTTAACATTTATTTACATTCTACTTATGTATTCTGTGTGTAGGTACTGGTGTGGGGGTACGTCCCATCATGTCAGTAACAGAATCCAAACTCGGTTTGTTGGTTTTGGAGATAAGAACCCTTAAACTTTTTTGCTGCCTCAGGGGGCCCTTGAAAATGTTTAAACCTATGAAGGAGCCAAAGGATAGAATATCTATCCAAGAAATACTCAAAGGTGTCTGTGGTCATTTGAATGTAATTGGCTCCCATAAGCTCACAGGGAGTGTCACTGTTGAGATGTGTGGCCTTGTTGGAAGAAATACGTCACTGTGATCAGGCTTTGAGGTCTCCTATACTCAGGCTATTCCCAGTGCCACTGTCTACTTCCTGTTGCCTTCTGATCAAAATAAAGTCAGCACCATGTCTGCCTGTCTGCCTGAATGAGCATCACTGTGCTCCCTGCCATGATGATAATGGACTGAACCTCTGAAACTGTAAGCAAGCCATTCCAATTAAATGTTTTCCTTATGAGTTGCCATGGTCATGGTACCTTCTTCACAGCAATAGAAACCTTAACTTACTAGAAAGCTTTCTCTGTCTCTCAGCCCCTTTTTATTCTCTCTCTCTCTCTCTCTCTCTCTCTCTCTCTCTCTCTCTCTCTCTCTCTCTCTCTCTCTCTCTCTCTCTCTCTCTCTCTCTCTCTCTCTCTCTCGATGAACAAGAGAGAAAAGAAAGGGGCTGGAGATATGGCTTAGCTTTTAAGAGCACTGACGGCTCTTCCAGAGGACTTCAGTTCAGTTCTCAGTACCCACGCGACAGCTCATAACCATCTGGAACTTTAGTCCAAGGAAGAACCCAATGCCCTCTTCTGGCCTCCATGGGCACTGCATGCATGTGCCCAGACACACATGCAGGCAAACACTCATATACATAAAAAATTAACCTTTTTGAAAAAGAAAAGCCCATTATAAGACACTGAAATGCAAATGACCAATGTTTCACCCTTAATTAATAACTAAACTTTAGGACTTCCTCCCTAAGGACACCCAGAGTACTCCTGTAACACAATCTGTAGTCAAGGTACAGCAGCTTTAGCTGTCAAAATGATGCCCTTTATGGCTGCTTTCCCATATCCAGGAGTTAATGGATAACCACACTGAACCATAAACTCTCATCACTGCCTAATCTTTAAACTGAATACAAGCAACTCCTAAAATCCTTTCATTATTTATAGGTGCATGCAGGTTTCTTGGGAATATACACACCAAGGCCAGAAGAGGGTGTCAGTTCCCTGGAACTGGTTGCAAGTCATCTGATGATGCTGGGATCAAAATTCAGATGTTCTGAACGAGCAACAAGTGCCCTTACCCACTGAACCATCTCTCTGGCCCCCCAAACAAACATTTTATATGAAAACAGGACAGCAAAGCTAACTGAGCACTCATCCACAGGGAGCAGGTTCTGATTTTTGCAGTGGTTCTGTCGAAGGCATCCTGGAGTGTATTGAGCCCTCACCCTCTATTCTTCTGGGCTTCCTGCTTTGTTCTTATCAACGTCTAAACCCAGACGGTAGTCACCTTTCTGTAGTCATGATGTGCTGTGAGGTTTCTTCCATGTGCCCATTTCATCTTAACCTGCTAGTGTTTCTTTTTAAAAGATCTATTTTTTAAATTGTGTGTGCATGCAGAGGCCAGAAGAGGGTGACAGATCCCCTGAAGATGGCGATGTGTATAGCCTGATGGGTGCTGGAAACTGAACTCCAGTCCTGTGTGAGAGCTGTGTACTCTCTTGATTGCTGAGCCATATCTCCAGGCCACCTTTATTTTTCAATCCATACTCTTTCTTACCCTGTGTTCTCAAGTCAGCCCTCTCCCTGCCCCCTCCATGAGTGGAGTTGAACCCAGGGCTTTTTGTTCATAAGTTCCTCCGCTGAACCACAACCTGGCTTGTGCTTAATAGGTCTCTGCCCACCTGGTTCTTGCCTTTCCTACCAAGCCTAAAATGTTCTTTTGTGTCAAGATTATGCAAAATTGGTTGTTCTAGGGCACTTCTATTATTTCTGGGCACTTTATTACAGCCGTTAGTCCTTGTCCATTTATTTTTTTCTAAATAGCTAATTGTACCAAAACAAACAAAAATAGTAAGTAGTGTCTTGGTTATTTTTCTGTTGCTGTCATAAGAGATCATGCCCAAGGCATATAAAAGAAAGTATCTAATTTGGGGCTCACAGTTCCAGAGGGTCAGAGTCCATGACCATAGTGAAGGCAAGTGCGACAGCAGGCAGTATGACCTGGGGCAGTAGCTGAGAGCTTGCATCCTGAGACAACAGCCACAGGATGGAGACACACTAACTGGAAATACAGGAGTCTTTTGAAACCTCCAAGCCCAGTGTCACACCTCCTCCAGCAAGATCAAACCCCCTAATCCTTCCCAAACAGTTTGACCAACTGGGCAATAGAGATTTAAATATATGACTATGGTAGGCATTCTTGTTCATACTGGAAGTATTTTTCTTTCCTTTTAAAGCCCATGTGTTATATATGTTTGGACTGCATGTTCCACCTGACTATCAACCGGTCCTTGGTATGAGGGGAATGTGGATTGAGAAATGACAGAGACAGAAAGAATTAGATGGAGACAGAAACATTAGTGTCTGAATGGCTGTCAGTCAATATTGGAGCAGGCACAAGTTTATTTCTCAGATTCTTTTTATACCCAAAGCAGAGAGGGCAAAAGACCTCCCCCTCTTAAAGACACTATGGTTCAAAGCACAACCATAAACACCTCCATAATTCACAAATCATCTAGTAGTCACACGTCACTGAAAAGTATCCCATTATACAGCACCTGGTGACCACACCTTTGTCCAAACATCCTGCCAATGCAGCCTTGGAAAACAAAAGAAGCTCAGACTCTCTGAGCTTGAGTCAAGATGGAAACAAACCGCAAGCTGGAATCTTTGTGGATCCCACAGCAGGCAGGTATGTGTGCATACTACATAGGTGCCCGGTACCCACAGTGCTCACAGAGGCCATCAGATCCTCCTGGAATGGAAGCCTCAGTTGTTGGTGAAAACCGAATGCAGGTTCCTTGCAAAAATAGCCAGTTGACCATCGGCCAGCTCTTCAGCAAGACTCCAGAGCGGGTTTATTTTCTTTCTTTTCTCGTATTTTATTTATTTGTTTGTTTGTTTTAGACAAAGTTTTTCTGTGCAGTCCTGACTCTCCTGGAACTCACTGTGTAGACCAGGCTAGCCTCAAACTCAATGTGATCTACCTGCCTCTGGTGGGATTAAAAGCATGTGCCACATCTGGCTCAGAAGCAGATTTCAATGTGTAACACATAAATTATAGACTGTCCCATACAACAGACTAGTATTTTTCATTAAGAAGGATCATGTGACCTGTCATGTGTACTGGTACAGGAGGATGTCCACTGCACACTGTTAGATAGAAAATTCAAATTGCGGAGAGGCCTGTACACATACAGCCCAGGAAGCCCACATCACAGGCTTTAGGCTCAGACACAGACACAGCACATTCTGCTGTCCCTCTCTGGCCCCTTCTAACCATTCTTCGCTGCACTCATCCTAGTTGGGACCCAAGGACCCAGTCCTTGTACTGTCTGTCTCTCCTGCCCACAGGATTTGGCAGGCAAACTCAGTTAGTCTAAGGGATTTCCTCATTTGCCTTCGGCTTCCTGATTTATGTTTCTTGCCTTGGGCCTCAGCCGTAATCTACACCCTCACATCCACAAGGAGTGGGTATTGCCATGCAGCTAGGGATGCTTTAAGTTGTAAACAACAGAATACAGAACCCCTCTTTGGAGACTTAATTATATCCTATAACAAGGTGTTTAAGAGGTGGCAGCCAGAACCGGCTCTAGATTCACTAATGCTAATATTTTTAAGAACTTCACATTGCTTCACTGTCATTAATAAGAAGTTTTGTCACCTTGAAGTCTACAAGGGTCTGCCTTCCCTCCAGACAGTGAATTCCTACCCTAGACATGAATCATGGCATAATAGCCCAGCATTGGCCTAGCCTTCCTTCCTACAAGAGGAGTCAAGACAGGGCCAGCAAGATGGTCCAGCAAGTAAAGGTGCTTGCCCCCAAGCCTGACCCACCAACCCTCACCTCCAAGCCCTCTTGAATCTCCAGAGCCACACAGTGAAAAGGAGAAAACCAATCCCCAAAAGTTGTTCTCTGGCCACCACATATAGTATGATGTATGTGTGTGTCGTGCACATGCATGTGTGCATTTTAATATAAATAATCACATTTATATAAATTATTTAATTAAAAAACCCACTTCTACCAGTCTCAAGCATTTCACCCTGTGACTGGGTCATGTGAGCAAATTTGCCTGCAAGAGAGTCTGTAGAAATGAGCATGGATCTCTTCTGGCCTCCATGCTGTGGGTGGAAAGAAAAAAAAGAGCGAAGAACAGGTGTTGGGTGTCCAGGCCTCAAAGCGCTGGTGTCCAGTGCCTTCTCAAGGGTAACAGCGTAACCTGCTGTCCCCAGACCCATTTCCACAGAGAGCTCCTTCCCTACTGTGGCTGCCCACTGCATTCACAGGGGAACCTTTTAAAGAATCACACGCCGGGCCCATTCATAAGATTCCTATTTTGTGTGTACCAAAAGGGTCCTTGTTAGATAACTCTCGGGTTCTCCCTGTGCAGTCGGTGGGGGAGGGTCACAGGACCCCCCACGAGCTTCTTCATTAAGTTTCAGATAGGATGCAAAAATGGGAAGAAAACCGCTAAGCAAGTGGAATTCAGATGCTGCTTTTGGTGCGTATCATAACGTTACAGATCTTACACACCCAGAGCCATCCTGGGCCAGCCTCAAGACTCCAAGGCCTTCAGACTCTGTGTTCCCCATCACTAGAGTGTGACCCTTAGTCTTGGGGACCAAGGCACAGCAGACTGAAAAACAGGAGATGAAGAAAAGGCAAAAAGTTGCAGGTCCCCAGACTCTGTGAGACACACCCGTACCCGTAACTGTTTAGAGCCTGCAGGTGAAGCGGTGTGGTCACAGTCTTGCCTGCAAAGGAGGCGGGTTGTGTGGCACACTTAACTGCGGCCTTTCTCTTAGCAAAGCAATTTTATCATGGAAAGGGTAGGCCCTGGGGACCTTGGCGGCCTCTGCCATCACACCCGTTCCAAGCTCAGGAGATACTACATTGCTATGCAATGGATCTACTCAGGAACACTGTCCATCATTTGTTGACCAAACAAACCAAATCAAGAAAGAAAGAAGAGACTGGTCCTACCCTTGCCCCTGCTGTGCTATCCCGCATACCTGCCATTTCCCTCACGTGTGACAGTCAAGGAAGGACATGGCCATCCTGCTCTGTAGAAGACCTCAGCCCTCACTCCCACTACCTTCCCCTCCTTCCTCCAAGCATGGATCCTCTGGGGAGGTCGCAGGGATGGATGGGACCGTGGATGGCCTCTTGAAGGCACATGAGCCTCACAGAAATTATGTGCATGGGGAGGGTGGCAGCACCAATAGCTTGGCAAAAGGCACCTTGTAGCTCATTACTGGGCATTAACACCCAGAGAAAGTTCCTTCACAGCCACACTGCACACGTCCTTGGTAGAAGAACAAGAAGGAGGGATCCGCTACCTTTGTGGGTCCTCAGGAGGGATCTGGAGAAAGCAAAGTTGTTTTCCTCAGACATGGCTAGGCCAGGCCAGGTTGGAAATCACTGTAACATACAATATCAGGAAACGAATTCAAAAGCATCTGGGCCAGGCAGACAATCCTCCAGCACAATATGCCTGGCAGCTGCCCACACAACACAGGCTTTTCCATGGGACCTGATGATGGAGAGGATGACAAAAAAGATATTAACTACATGAAGTCAGGATGGAAAGTGATATAATTTTGCTAGTGTAAAACAGATTATATGGCTAACATGTCACCTACTCCTGTGTATACCAACACGGGAACGGAATCCCATGGCCTGTACACATGCACGGTTCTAGGTCAACTGACATCACCAGAACAGCCTGAAAAATGGCCACAAGTTGGATATTTATACCCTAGAAGCTGGTAAACACACCAGGAATGGTGGTGCATGCCTGAAATCCCAGCACCTGGGAGGTAGAGTTAGGAGGATCAGAGTTCAAGGTCATTCTCAGCGACCTAACAAGTTTGAGGCTAACCTGGGACACAAAACTGACTGAGAAGAGAAAGAAGACAGACATAAATTGACACAAACCACAAGTGAGCACTTTTCCATTTTTAAGTCCTCATCAGCACATCTGTTCCATGTAGCCTTCATCCCAAGGGCTTATGTATATGGAAAACCCCTTTGCAATGTATTGAGTTTCACTTCAAGCATGCACTGTGACAATGGATTGTGGAGCCGGTGGGTTTGTCCAGGACTCTGGGTCTCGGGAGCAAGTGAGCTCATCATCAGGCACAGGCAGCCCTGTTATGATTACAGCAGATAGGCCTGCAGTGGTCTGTTCCCTCTTCACATGATCTGTGGAGTAGCAATGCTCTCAAGTGCAGCAGGTGTCCCATAAAGATGAAGCAGACTGTCATAGCACAGACACGCCTGCTGGTTCTAATGCTGTCCTCATGGAGTTACTCACACCCCAATCTCCTACATAACAGCTGGATTGACAGGTCAGGAAACTGCCCAAAGCCAGACAACTTTATAAAAGGCAAAATCTGGATCTTAGTCAAGGTCTGGACACACTTTGAGGATATGATTAGCTGCCCCTATAAGTGCATCAAGCCTTGGCTTGGAGGCATGTCTGTGTGCACTATCATAGACTTACACCTGAGGTGGCTATAGATTAAAAACCAAAAAGAAGTCCCTGTTGTTTGCCATTTGTTTAAGGTGTTGCCCAAGAAGGCTAAGTGATAAAGAGAAAGGGTTTATTTTGAATTGCTGTCTTAAAGACTTCAGTCTGTGATGGTGTGTCCCTATTGCTTTGGGTTTCTGGGGTGGCAGCCCACCACAGCAGCAGCATGTGGAAGAACAAAAACTCTCACCTCATGGCCAAGAGGCAGAAGAGGAAACAACCAAGGTTCCATAAGTGAGTGCCTTCCTCTCCTGAGAGCGAACCTCTTAAAGTCTCCACTTCTCAATAGCACGACTCTGGGGTCCAAGCCTCGAACGCCTAGGGCTTCTTGGACTTTCATCCAAACTAGAGCACCATCAAAGACACGCTATCACCACTACCATTCATTATCGTACTGGAGTGTCTAGCCAGTGCCATATAACAAGAATGGAAAAGACTTAAGGTTTCTATTGCCATGACAAAATACCACAATCAAAAAAATTAAAGACAAAATATTTTGGGGAACCTCACAGTTTCAGGGGGTTAGAGTCTGTGACCATCATGGCAGGGAGCATGACAGCAGGCAGGCAGGCATGATAGAGCGGTATCAGGGAGCTTCTATCCAGATCCATGAGCACAAGGCAGAGAGAGCTAGCTGGGAATGGTGTAGGCTTTTGAAACATCAAAGCCCAGTCCTAGTGACTGACCTTCATCAAGGCCACACCTCCTCCATCAAGGTCACATCTCCTAATCAAGGCCATGCCTCCTAATCCTTTCCAAACAGTTCCACTAACTGAAGACCAAGTATCCAAATATATGAATCTATGGGGGCTGGTCTCATTTAAGCAACAAAGTACAAACGCTGGGATAAGAGGATCAATGTAACATAACTGGTACTGCATTATGATCATATGTGGTTAAACAATTAGAAATGCGCATTGTACAAAGTTCTCATAATCACAACCAATGTTTCTCTTTTTGCAGTTTTTAAATGTTTATAGGTATCTTGACTACACGTATGTCTGTGTGACACATGTGTGCTATGCCCGAGGAAACCAGAAAACGGTTTCAGATCCCCTGGAGTTATAAATGTTTGAGAGCCATCATGTGGACCCAGGAACCCAAACCCATGTCCTCTGCAAGAGCAGCTACTGAGCCTTCTCTCCAACCCTGTTTCTTAAATACCTAGCGATTAACCTAAGAAGGTCCAAGTGAAGTCTGAATAAGGAGACATCTGAATCTTGCTGGGCAAATGCTTTACCCCTAAAGCGACAATCCTCCATCACTCTTCCAAAATTCTGAATCTCCTACGTGTGTGGATGTGTGTGTGTGTGTGTGTGTGTGTGTGTGTGTGTGTGTGTGTGCCTGTGACAGCCAGAGGAGGTTAACATCTGGTGTCCTCTTCTACATCTCTTCACCTTATTGGTTGAGACAAAGTCTCTCAATGGAATTGGAGCTCAGCAGCTGACTGGAGAAGAAAATTGTCTAAGAAAAACTGAGACCGGAGACCACTGTGAAGGAACTTAAGGGACCAGCTGACAGAAACTCAAGCTGTGTGTCTGACAGCTCAGTTCCTGATAACATTGTGAAAGCTCTCCATCAATGAATATTTAATGAATATTCAATTAATGGGGCGGGACATTTGACCAACCATTTGGGAACATGTTTATTCTCTTACTATCATCCCAGATAATTTTCTTTTTCTTTTCTTCTGATTTTTCAAGACAGGGTTTTTCTGTGTAACCGTGGCTGTTCTAAAACTCTCTCTATAGAGTAAGCTGGGCTCGAACTCCAGAGATTCACCTGCCTCTGCCTCCCAGGTGGTAAGATTAAAGGTGTGTGCCACCATTGACTGGCTTCCAGTTAGTTTTAACTGACAATTTGACAGCTGAGAAGGCAGACAATCTAAAATGAGGGATTGGTCAGGTCAGGCTGGCCTGCAGGCTGTCTGTGGATACTGTCATTAACAGTGAAAGCCAAGCCCACTGTGGGTGGCACCATTCCTAGGCAGGTGGTCCTGGGATATGTGAGAAAAGTAGCTAAGCATAGGCCTGCTTTCATCACCTAAATTGTGTGTGTGTGTTTATATTTAGCCACAGCAACAGAGAAGAAACTAAAACAAGTTATATAGATTAAAATAAGCTCCAACAAATTAAAATAAAATGTAAAACAAAAAGGAAAGATATTAAGAAATGAATATTTTTATAATAATGGGCATGAAAAAAGCTTGCCTCATCAAGACATAAAAATCAAAAGCTTAGAAAAATGGACAGATTCGACTCCATAAAAATTATACAATAAAATGCATCACTTGTCTTTTACAGACTGTTTCTCCCTCAGCACTTTAATCAAGAGATCAAGCCTTGCATCACCAGCGGGACACAGGAAGGCTGAAGCAGAGAGCATTTACAAGAACACAGACAGGAGGCTGGCACTGGGCTCTGCGGTAAGAGTGCACAGGCTCAGGGTCCCATCCCCAGCTGCACAAAGCAAACACATAAACACTGATGCACAGCCCTCAGAAAGTCAATGTCATGAAAGGGGCATTATTCTAGAGTAAGCCTGAAATTTCTAATCATCAAGAGATAATTCATGAACCTCAACTGAATTGGGGGAGGGGGTTTGAAGCTCTAAGAATTTGAGATAAGTGAGGAAATTTTACAGTGTAGCCTGAATATGAAATCTGTTTTGGAATTACTGTTTATTCTCTTAGGTAGGCAACTGTCACAGAATATAGTCTACTGGCTTTGTCCTCAGAATATTTGCCCACAGGCCTGCTAGATGGCTCAGTGGGTACAGACCTCTGCTGCTGAAGACTGGTGATCTGAGTGATCTCCACATAAAGGCAGGAGAGAACTGACTCCATGGAGTTGTCCCTTGACCTCCACATGTGTGCTGTGGCACACTCACCCACGTATGTACATATACAAATAATAAGATAAACACACACAGACGTACGGCAAACAATGAGAGATGGTATTGGCAGCTGAGAAATGTAGGCACGGCGCACAATGCTTGTTTGCTGTGGCTTAACTTCTCTAGGATCTTGAAATGTTTCTAACTAAGAGATTGGAAGCAGATTGGATCAGGCAGGACACAATGCAGCATATATCCATGTAGGCTGTGGTTGTGACCGGTGAACTAGCTCACCAGCCCATTTCTGAGCTAGAAATCACCAACAACCCGGAGTGACTGCCCCCTAGGGGTAATTGTTGTTTTCAATGTCACAAATTTCCTAACCCACCCTCCACCACCAACCACCACCCTCCCTGCAAAAATTAGTTAAAAGGACTGGGGAGGTGGCCTAACACAAACTGGGGTCGGTCCCCTGCACCACATAAACTGGGCATGGTGACGCATGGCTGTTTTCTCAGCACTCAGGATCAGAAGTTCAAGGTCATTGTCAACTACATAGTAGATGTGACAGTTCGATCCCACCCTGCCCCAACCCCCCCCACCCCCGCCGCCCACCTCAAAAAGTCAAGTTGCATAACAGAGTTGCTTGCTTCTGAACTTTTAAAAACCGAAACCAGTTTTTCTCCTGTCAACAGACTTTCCTAAGATTTGTCCACATTGTGCTACCAGGGTCTGTTTATTTGCTCGGTTCTGGAACGTTCCACATCTAATCCATTCTTCTCTCAGAATCTCCCCTTTTACCTATCATCAGGCTGCATTCAATGTCCCACCCACTTCTGCTGTGTAAAAGAGGTTCCCGGGGCTGTGTCCTCTATCTTTCTTTTCCTCTTGTGTTTCCTAGGAGAATGGGGAAACACAGATCCTCCTGTGTGCTTTAAAAGTCTCTGCTCATGAGAAGATTTGTTAGGTGGTGCCTGCTGCTAAGCCTGACAACTTGGGTCGAGCCCTGGAGCCCACATGGTGGGAGGGGAGAACCAGCTCTCATCAGTCATCCACGTACAGGCCATGGTGTGTACATGCTTGCAATAAACAAATAAACACACAATAATTAATGAGTTAAATGTAAAAAAATAAAGCAAAGTTGAAGAATTTTGACTTGTAAGTTTAATAATTGAAGGCATGTAATTTTGACACACTGTAAATATGAGCACTAGAAAATAATTACATCTTTCAGGTTGGGAGGGGTTTGGAAATTTAGTTTCACTGTATTCCATGTATTCCTTCCAGTTTATAAGGAATACAAGCAGGTAATTTTGCCAAGTATGTAAAACATAACTGAATCTAATGGTTAATAGCTAATAAATATGTGCCTTTATATGTGTGTGTATGTACATATGAGGCAACCAAATCCTGTGCATGCTAGGTAAGTGTTTCACTACTGAGCTAAATTTCCAGAACTCTTTATTGAAATTATAGTGAAGTGGACTTAAACTCCTGATTCTTATGCCTCCACTGGCTACTGGCCTTGAACTTGCTGCAAAGCAGCTGGAATTACAGGGATGCACCCCCACACCCAGTTCCATAAATACTGTTTTCTATTGCACAACTGGATCTTATCCAACTTCAAGATATACAGTTAACTCTTATCCATCTTCAAGCTGTAGTGTTTTAAAAACTGTCCTGTGAAGTGCAAAATCATTGGTGGTAAGGGTTTGGATATGAGAGATCTCCACAGGCTTAAGTGTCAAAGGACAGTCCCAGATAATAGTGTTTTTTAAAGATTTAAAAAATTTAGTGTGTGTGTGTGGGGGGGTGGTATGCAGGTACCTACAGAGGTCAGAAAACTGCATTGGATCTTGTGGATCAGGAGTTCTAGATACTTGTGAACAGCTAGATGTGGGTGCTTAGAGCAGAACCTGGATCCTCTGAAAGAGCAGCAAATACTCATAACTACTAAGCCATCTCTCCAACTGAGGTACTGCCATTTTCTGATGTGCTGTGAGCTCTGTCTAGTGGGCCTAGTGAAGGCAATAGGTCACTAGAGTCTGCTGTCACTGTCCTGCAGTAGTTGCTGCTTAACAACATAGTCCAACCTGCAGGGAAGCTCCTTAAGAAGGTAAACAACTCACATGACTTCAGGAAGTCCCTGAAACTGAGCAGATTTACTAGGTTCCTCCTTTCACAAGACTATATAAATAGTAAAGACTGCTGCCTGCTCCTCTCAGACAAGCCACATCACCAAGAAGACCGAGATGAAACTGAGCAACCTGGAAGAGGTTTAGAATGGAGTCTTTTGGAAATGACAATCTCCAACCTGTTGAGTTGCCTCTATGTTGTACAGTGTGTTTCAGAACCCCAGTCTTTGTGATCTGTCACCCTGGCTGGGGTGGGTTTTTGAGTCATTTCTACTCTTGTAAATAATCCCTGGCCCATATCCCTGTAAGTAACCCCATTAAAACTCATTGGGTCATCAAATTGGACTTTAGTGGGATCTTACACTTTGGTCTGTCCTGGGCTTCCTATCTGGGGTCAGTAGACATGTGCATTGTGTGTCCCCAGGGAAAGTCTGTTGTCATACAATATGTCCATTGGAGTTTATACTCAGATCCCAGGCCCTTCCCAGATCCACTTCCTGGACACCAAGGCAAGCACCTCTGTTCTGCTGTCTCATCAATCTCACAGCCACCAGACAAATTTCCCACAGACCTAAGCCTCTGAACTCCTGAGTCAAGATGAATCTTTCCCTTTAAGACTACAGTGGCTGCAGATATGGCTCATGCCTTTAATCCCAGCACAAGCAGAGGCAGGCTCTGTGAGTTTGAGGGCAGCCTGGACTACAAAGTGAGTTCTAGGACAGCCAAGGACTGTTATCTTCCTTTAAACAAACAAACAAAAATGTTCACATGAACAGGACCTTCTTCATACTCTTGATATCTTACAGCACTCCATTTCCCCCTAAGTTATCCTTCCGTTCATTTCTCTCACATACTGTCCAAATATCCAGGCATGGAGTCCAAGAGTCTTAGCTTCGTAGCAAGTTCAAGGCCAACCTAGGCTACATGAGAACCTATCTCAAAAAGTAACCAAACAAAAAGAACCTCACTGAAACAAAACAAAACAATAAAGAATTATGACCTCCCAGCAGCAGGCAAGGAACAAAGTAACACAAGACAGTCAAATCACCACCACTACCACCACCGTCATCATCCTCATCATCATTGTTGTAATATGGCTTATTGGAGCTGCTCTGGCCTTGGCCAAAGGGATTTCTGTCGGTAGTGGTTAATGCAGAGACTTGGAACTTTTTAGTGCTGAGAATAAGAGTTCATGCTCAATTCTAAACAGGACATCTTTGTCACCCCCTCCAAGGCTCAGGGAACTTTATGGGAGAGAAAGGGTTGGAAGAATCTATAAGCTAGAGAATGGGGAGAAGAGTAGTGAAATATATCCTGGATATGCAGTCATGGCACTCATAAACTCATCCATTGCAACTGTGCTACCTACACAGGACAGGACCAGTCAACATTCCATGATGGATGGGGGAGGAGGCTGGGAGACCCCACCCCTCACTTAGAAGTGTGGGTAATTGATAGTTGTGTGTGTGTGGAGGGGTCATTTTCTCCAGTAGTGTAGCCAATGATAGCTGCCTGTGTTCCAGTAGACCACCTACCCCTGCTTATGCCAGCCTCCATGCTCAAATTCAGTGGGTCATAAAACATCAAAGAGATACAAAGTAGGAAGCGCCTGGGTTGAGGAGGAAGGAGTTCAGGGGATGGGAGGGGGATGGGAGGGGGATGGGAGGGGGATGGGGGATGGGAAAGGGAGCCGGGAGTGAAAATGACCCAAATACATGTACAGAATGGTCCAAGAATTTTAAAACAATTAAAAACCGTTCATTGATCACCTGGCTATAGTTCTCTGCAATGGAAAATGTGCCTGGTATGAATTTTTAATTTATCTTAACTTCCTGTGCCCTCATTTCTCTAAATACTAAAATTGTTTTTAATGACTAGTCTAATGATAACTTCATCAAGTCTTCAGTGTCATTGGAAACTGTTCACCTTGCTGATTTATGATGCAACGGCCAGCCATTCAGTCTTCCAACCTTAAGGATGGAATCCTACTGTGCTGTGTGTAACAGCCTACACTTTCTACATCATGAGTCATGTGTCAAAGAAGAGGCTTCATGTGAACAGACTTGTGAATGGGAAGGGGCTGGAGAAATTCAGCAGAGGGACACCTTGAAAGCCAACCTGTCTCAAAACTCTTCAGAAAGACATCAAGTACAACTCTGTTGGTGACTGCTGTGTGGCATACAGACCCGCTAAGGTTGTAGTATAAAATGGGTCACATTTGCAGCTTGATCTCTTGGACTGTTTGGGGATGTTCTGGAAGCTTTAGAATACAGTACCTTATTGGAGGAAGTTGGTCAGGGGGTGTGTCCTTGGAGGGCTAAGTCTTGCCCACTCACTGCCTCTCTTCATCCTTTCTTTGCATCCTGTCTATCCTAAGGTGAGAAACTTGGGCCACATGCTCCTATTACTGTGACACTCTGCTCTCCTGGATCCACAGTCGACCAACAGGGTCCAGGGCTGTGAAATGACCTCTGTACATGTGAGTCATGATATATATATATATAAAGAGTGAAAAGCCCTCCCTTGAAGGTGGTTCTCTCAGATAAAAAAATACTATGATACAGAAAGGCAGGGGATGCATGTGTTTGACGTCACAGTATACTGCTCAACTATTTTCCCATGTCATTGTGCAAGCACACATTCCCTCCTCTGTGTATGAAAGTAGTTTAAGGTACCTGTTCATTGCTGATGTTAACTAATATTGCCAGCCTGAAAAATGTAAATTATCACATTGAGTTCAGTGTTTGGATGTCTTTGATTATAAAGGAGATAAAATTATACACTAATTAATATAGCTATTGGTCATATTTCTTTCTCTGTAAATACTTTATATCATTCTCAGAGGCCAGGCTTGATGACTCATACCTGTAATCTCACCACTCCAAGACTGACACAGAAGGCCATATTCAAGGCCAGCCTGAGCTATATAGCGAGTTTGAGGTTAGCCCCTTCCAAAAGAGAGGATTCTCATAAATGATGTTTAAAGAAAGCTTTAGCACAGGGCCAAATTTATATTATTTGTGATTTATTTGTTAATTATCCATTAATATTTGTAAAGTGTTAACTTCCTTGCCTTACGCTTGTGTGTGTGTGGGGGGGTGTGGAGCCAATATCTATTTCTTTTCCCTGTTCTATGGAGGGATAATCCAAGTTTCTGTCATAAAGCTGGTGTCTACATCCATACCCAAGCTATTGTTCTCAACTCCGCTTGTTTCATTGTTCAGTGTGACTCCTGTAAGCTTTAGACCTTCCAAGGCTCATATCTAGGGTCGATCCTATAGATCTATATGATATATGTTGTTCCTTCTCGTCACCTTCCCCTTTACATATGTCAAAGATAGCTTTAACCTCATTTATCCAAATGTCCTGATGACACGTTGATTATAATCATATCAAATTTTTTCAAATTTTTTTCTTTCGGATTTATTTTATTTGTGTCTATGAGTGTTTTGACTGCATTATGCATGTCTGTGCTCCACATGCATGCCTGATGCATGCAGAGGTCAGAAGGCATCAGATACCCTGGAGCTGGAGTTACTGGGCCCTCTGAAGGGGCATCAGGTGCTCTTCCCCACTGAGCTGTCTCTCTAGCTGTGTAGCTTAGTTTTCTGAAGACAGCCTACTCAGTTCATGTCAGGCTGCTTGGATACTTCCAGGCTGACCATTCGATGCTGACCCTCTCTTCATCTTTATGCCTTTTACGTATTTTCCAATCTCGTTGCTGTGGTGAGGATCATCCATTACAGTGGTAACGTTGCTTTTCCTTGTCTTTGATAGTACAATTTACAGCTCTTGCTTAACAAATGAATGACCATTTGAGAAACAAATGCTTGTCCATGCATTCCCACACGTGTCCCTCTGTCCTTCAGCCATGGCTGCCTCCAGTACCTCAGAGACTGTCTGGCTAATAACTGTTGCCCCGTGGACCTTTATTGAGTAGTTAAATTCTCCAGCCATGTTTGGGTGTCCATCTAACTGTACTTCATGAACGTCTTTGTGGCACTCCAAATTTACTCCATTTTAATTTATGCCTCTTCGAACAATTTATTTGTTGGCAAATAAAAACTTGCTCATCTGCCCTACATCTCTCAACAGCTTCCTGTATCATTTGAAACTATATTCACAACCATCCTCTCCAAAGTCCAGCGCCCGGCTGTCACTGTGAACCCTAATCCCACCCTTCTCTCTGGTCCGTACCTCAGGATAGAAAACTCTCCCCTCAGATCTGTGAACTTCTTATACCCTCTTCTTCTCCAAGAGACAACCACACCTCCCCTGCCTTATTGTCCTTCCCATTATATAAGTCTTCATGTCAACCTATCATTTGCTCATCGCATTGTCATTTTCTCCAAACAGGGTCTGTTTCGTCCCCAAGACCAGAGCAGTATCTGGCAAGTGAATGCTCCTGGAGCGGTGACTTCATCCCTCACCTCCCATGAGTGCCCTGTCCACCTCTTTCCCCGGGCATTCTTTTGGTTTTCTTTATGGTCTTTCTATGAATGGGTACAAGTGCATCTGCTTATGACCCCAACACGTGTGTCCCCAGGTTCTTCTTAGGATTTCATCACTTTATGAATTTTTAATGAACAGAAGCTTCAGTTTCCAGGTGGACAGCTTTTCATCCTGTCTTTTCCGGTGCCCCCTCCCCCAGCGGATAATGACTAAGCTAATCCTGGGTATGCATTTGGGAGGGTTCTTTTATGCCACTGAACTCTTTAATCCATCTGTAATTGATATGTGGCAGGCAAGGAGTGTGATCTTTTCTGTCCTCCCAATTAGCCAGATTTCCAAACCCCAAATTTCTTCCCTTTCCACAAGCTATCATACATGCCACTTTCACACAGGTGAGAGGCTGCTTCTGAGTAATTAAGGGGCCAGCTATGGATTGCAGTCTCAAGGGATAGGCTCTGAAGCTTTTGACTTGACTGGATTGATTGGTGGATTGATGGATTCATCAATTGAGACTTGTCTCACTGTGTATCTCTGGATGATCCCAAATTTGTTATATAGAAAAGGCTGGCCTCAAATGAACTGGAATCTGCCTGCCTCTGCCTCCTGAGTACTGGGAGTCACTTTACTTGGCCCTTTGCCTGACTAGATTGAAATCATAGGTCTATCAATGGCCAGCCTGACAAGATGCAAATAAGAATGTGAAGGTATTATTTTTATTTTTTACTGCATGTACTTATTTATTGTGTGTGTATGTGTGTGGGAGGGTGTACCTGTGTCACAGCCCACGTGTGTAGAAGTCAAAGGACAAGTTGTGAGAATCAGTTAGTTCTGTCATGTGGACTCTGGGAACTGAACTCAGGTCTTTAGGCTTGGCAGCAAGCACCTTTACCTGCCAAGTCATCATGCTGGCTCACAATTGCAATATTTAGGGCCCCAAATCATCAAAAACATTAACTTTAGGTTATGTGTAATACCTATCTTAAGATTTTTTTTTTTTTTAAGGATTCCATTAATTAAAGTGTCACGTGTCCAGGAGAGTGATTGTAATCCTCAAGTCAGCATTTACTCTGTGAAAACCAGCACCCTCCTTTCTACTGACCTCCCACTTCTGCTTATTTTTCTAGATGTGCTTTTGATCGGTTTGGTCAAGTCTAAGAGGGCCACTGGGATTCTGACATGGTCATGGTCTCCAGCCAGGCATACTTGAGTTCTCTATGTCTGCAGCCCCCTCCTAGGGCCCAGCACAGTTGGGGTAGTCAACTCCTGAATGAGAATAAGTAGGAAGAACAGATCTCAGCTTGTGCAAAGAGGGTGGGATCTAGGGGCAAGGGGCTGCTGCTCTACTAAATCAAGTCTCAGAACAGAGACAGCCCTGCAAATAGAGATCATCCCAGGGAGGAAATATTCAGAAAGCGAATTCCTGCTGCTGATGGTGTGGAATCAAGAGGGAACTGGTGTTGTGCCCTGGTCGCGAGACCCCAGAGACATGAACTCTGTGAAATGCAAAAGCAAGGTTTATTAAAATACAAGAACCCTGTCCAGTGCACAGATGTCTCCGTGGCTGGAGGAGGTACCTGCCCCTGTGCAAGCTGGGTTTTAAAGGCAAAACCTACAAGGTTATACATCAATTAGGTGTCTTAGTATGGATACAATTCTGATTAGCTCATATTTTGAGGGGGACTTTCCAGAATTCCTCTGTTATCTTAGCCAGCTACTTGTCAAACCTTCCTCTATAGACTATCTCCTGTGCTGGGACCTTCATGGCTACCAAATGGCCCTAGGCTATCTCCACTGATGTGATATTCCATGGTTAATTAGGTGCTATCAGATATCCCCTAGGCTATCTCCTGTTTTGTACTTTGTACTCAGCAGAACTCAGGCCTGTTTCAAGCTGGGGTTCAGAGACTTTTGCTCAAAAATGGAAATGCTTCTCGGTAGTATTAGTTTCTCTCCGGACTTTCTGACCTAACCTCAAGGTTTGGACCCACAGACTGGCAGACCTGCAGACCCACAAAACTCGTAGCAGACCCGCAGACCTGCAGACCCACAGACCCACAGAGACACACAGATGCTATCATTAATTTTATGCTGATCAACCTGGGACCCAGGTATATAACTTGCTAGCTCTTGCTGTTAAACTAACCCTGTTCAGCCATGCAGCTCAGTACCCTTTCTCAGAGCAGCATAGTTGCCCTCTGCATCTGTGGCATCTCTGGCATCTCTGTGGCATTTCTGTTCTGTTCTTTCTGTTCCTAGAGTTTTCTTAGTCTGGTAGCTCCTCCCATACTTTCTGTCTGCCTTCAGCCAATCAGCATTTTATTAAACAGTAGGCAGGACAATTATTTACAATGTAACATAATCCCACTACACTTCTCTCCTCTCATTTCCTCCTTCTCATGGGCCTAATAGAACTTAATCATGGGTTTTAGACAGTTAGTTCTGGCTCGTAAGTGTCCCTCTCTATGTCCCTTTTGGTTACAGGCATATAGCATTGAGTTTTCTGTATCACAAGTTGGATGCTACCTAATTGCTCCCTCATATATTGAAGTAGCCTATTTATGACACAGGGCCCAAAGGTGATGGGCAGGAAAAAAAGTATCAAGGGTCCCATAAAGGATGAGATCAGAACAGCAAACCAGGGGGACTTGGAATACCAATTTGCAGACCAGTTCTGGTTGACCTCATGCTCTCTCTTCAAAGTTGTTTTCAAGTTCCGCTTACGGTTCTTGTTGGTTATCAGTCTTGTGTCGGGTTTAGCTTTAACTGGAGTTTATCACCCACTTTGGGCTGCATTCCCAAGCAGCCCGACTTGGGGAAGACCTGGGCCTGCTACTGGCTTCACACTATCCACAGACTGGGCCTTGATCAGAAGGACTTGGGCCTCCATGAGTAGTACTGGGGAGTGGGTCTTCCTTATGCCACATTTCCCACACCGTGTAGTGGGTATTTGGTGCTGTTTACTCGCCGTTACTGAGGGAATCCTGGTTAGTTTCTTTTCTTCCACTGACTGATATACTTAAATTCAGCGGGTCACCACATCTGATCTGAGGTCGCCCTGAACTCTCTCTTTCTTTTAACTAGCCCTTCCTGTACCTTGGTCATTGATTCCTTTACATCCCCTGAGTGGTCAACACAGAAACAGCATTCCTCACCTAGTGCACCATGTAGCCCTTTGTCTTCTATGCTAGAAAGTTTCCTTTCAACCTGTTCTGGGCAGGGAACAGGGGCAACATTTTCTCTTCCATAACTGCTTCAAGCTGACACTGGGGTGTTGTTGTCAGGGCCCCAAAAGGCTGAAAGGCCAGTAAAGGGCTGGGCTACTGGGCATCTGTTAGAGGCATGTAGTTGTCTGACCCACTTGTGAAGACAAGAAACAAACCGCGTTGGTTAGACTGGTCCACATGGGCTTTCAGCAAGTCCGGAGCTCATATTCCTTTGGAGCACGTTGCATATGCCAGCCAAGTGGAAATCTGTTAAGACACATTAAAATTAAGAACAAAAGTTAGAATTTATGTACATATTTGTAAATTTTGGGCTCAATCTTAGTAACTGGGAAGGGCAAGTGTCCCCCAAACCAGGAGATAAAAGCATCATCCTTAGGAACAGACAGGTGGGAAAAATTTAGGCTGTACTTATCTGGAATCCTTTTGACCTCTATAAGGTGGGTGCAAATTTTATGATTCTCTGAAGCTCATACAAATTATTAAAAGACATAAGAGTTTTAGTTATATTAGTATTACTAATCTCTCTAGTAGCTTTAGAAAAAGCAAGGCTTTATTTTAAAATGAGCTTGTAAGCGGGATATTGCCTTGTAGAAGGATCTGGTTATCTGATACTGCCAAGCTGACAAAGTTATAGCTAGCCTAGCCTCAAATACAGAGATCTGAGAAGGATAAATTATACCTGGGTGTAGAGTGAGCAGCTTCTGAATCTACTAAAAACAACAGAGACCAATCCATATCCAGTTAGCCATACCCAGGCCTCTACATAGTAGGAGGCAGAAGTATCTGAACAGCATCCATCTTCTGCTGCCAGGCTTATGAGTTTTCCCACAGTAGAGGGACATAGGGGAGAAAACTGACCTTACTTTGTCTAGGCAAAAGGGCGCAATCAATTCTCCGATGTCCTGAAGTTTGTCCAGAGCCTAGGGCAGGTCCTGGTAGCAGGCAGGCACTGTACTATGACATCTTGCCCAGGTCAACACTGCCACAGTCCAGATGGAGATAATCTAGTACCTTGTAATCTTCTTCAGAGACCTTGGGTCACTGTTAGGATCTGGGAGTCTCTGTCTGATATAATAAGCTTTTAAATAAACATTTTAAATGCCATATTCTGCAGATCTCTGAAGTATGAAGGCTGCCCAAGTATATCTGAATAGAAAAACTTTGTTTCTAGTTACTTGTTGGAAGCTCAACCCTGAAAACATATACATAGGGCTAAATAATGAGCATCCCTAGAATTAATTACATCAGTACTTAGCACAGCTACAATGAAAAGACTTTGACTATTTAAAGATTACTACTTGTGTCTCCTAACAGCCTTTAATATGTTAGCAGCTTTCATAAGACTGGGACTTTATATTTGTCAGATTTAGCTCTAAAAATAATGATATTGAATTGAAATCTTTCCTAGTATCAAAAATAAAAACTTTTATATAACTCAGTTTATCACAATATCTTAAGGTTAACAAATTTAGCTAAGACAAGGAGTTTAGACACACATTCCTGAATAGACCTTGAATGGGGGAGAATTTTCCAAGCCCCTGGTTTTCAACTTTCCCAGTGCTTTGACCTTTTAACATAGTTCCCTATGTAATAGTGACCCTGAATTATAATTTCTTCATTGCTGCCCCATAACTGCAGTTTTGCCATTGTTATAAATTTCAATGCGAATATCTGACATGCAGGTGGTTACTGCTGCCCCTGCATACTTCTGTCCATCACACACGAAACTGTACCCATCCGTAAACCAGGTTTCCTCTGCATCTGGCAATGGTGAGTCTAGCAGGTCCGGACCGATGCAGTGAGCTTGAACCAGTATCTCCACAGGGTCATGTAGTGGTGCCTCAATGTCATGGCTCAATGTGTGGCAGGCTTAAGGTCTGAGGGCACTGGAATGTTACTCTGGTGGGGTTGAGAAGTAACACTTGATGATGAGTTCTGGCATTGTTCAGCCAGCCATCGGGTGGCTCTTGAAGGACCTCCTCCAGAGCATGAGGGGTGGCAATGGTTAGGTTTTGCCCCAGAGTTAGTTAATCGGCATCCTTGACCAGCATTGCCACTGTGGCTATGATATGCAGGCCGGGGGCCATCCTGCAGCCATGGAATCCAACTTCTTGGATAGATATGCTCAGGTCTCTCCCAGAGCCCTATGGTCTGAGGGACTGCTCTTCCTGCTATCTCTTTATTCTCATTTATAAACAAGTAAAAGGGTTTGTTTATATCAGGCAGTCCAGAGCCGGGGCCGCTAAGAGTTTCTGCTCTTTCCTCCACCTGTATGAAGTCAGGTGTGTTTTTGGTGGCCTCATATAGAGGTTTAGCCAGCTCAGTAAACCCAAAGATCCATAGGCGGCAGCACCCCGCCATGCCCAGGAATTCCCTCACCTGCTTGACAGTCCTAGGAGCTGGTATTTTAAACATCATCTCCTTGTGGGCATCCGAGAGCCATCTCTGGTCCCCTTCAAGAATATACCCCAAGTACATTACCTGTGATCTGAAGATCTGGGCTTCCTTAGCAGAGGCTCAGTTTCCCAAGTCTCCCAAGGCCCGTAGCAAGTTTTCAGTTCCTTTCCTGCAGGTCTATCAGCAGCTGCAACCAACTGGTCATCTACATATTGCAACAAGCTTCTATCAGGGTTTTGGGTTTTGTACTTACTCAAATCCTCATGGAGGGCCTCATCAATGATGGTGGGGGAGTTCTTGAAGCCTTGTGGTAGTCTAGTCCAAGTCAATTGGTTGCTGATTTCAATTTCTGGATCGTGCCACTTGAAGGCAAAATATTGTTGGCTTTTGGGGGCTAGGGGCAGGCTGAAGAAGGCATCTTTTAGGTTCAGAATTGACTATCATTGCTGGTCCTGAGGCAATGTACTCAGTAGGGTAGAAGGATGTATGTCTACCACCCTTTTATTTACCAAGTCTTTCACTGTCGGTAGTTTCTAACGTAGAGTTTTTTGGCCAGTAACAGTGGGGTGTTCTAGGCAGACTGAACAGGATTCAGAACCCCAAGGGTTAATAACCCCTGTATGTGGGGGATTATTCCCTTCTTTGCTTTTTGAGACATGGGGTATGGTTGGACTTTTACTGGATCTGAGTCTGCTTGTTCTTCCACATATATTGGGGGTCTATGCTTTGCTAGTCCCACACCCCCAGTCTCAGCCGGAAACCTCTGCAACCATTTCTCAATTTCTGGCTCAGGGGCTGCTGGTTCTGATGGAGTCTATAATTCTCAGACAGGCTAGCCATCATCAATACCTATACCAGTTTCTCATTTTGATGTAACAACTGTGCCCCTTCCCCTGAGAAATGGATCTTGGCTTTCATTTTTTGACAAAGGGTCCAGGCCTAATAGTGGGTAGGGACACTCTGGAATAACTAGGAATAAATGGGTTATCTATCTATTCCCAAATCCACCGTTCTTTGGGTAGTCCATGAATAAGACTTGGTGTCTGTGGCCCCATTGTACCCAGGTTTTCCTGGTGGACATGAGCCTATCTGGTATCAGCAGGATGGAATTCTCTGCCCGTGCCCACCATGAATCTTGTTGGTTAACATTTTATATACCTTTAGTCTGTCCCTCTGATTTTCTAGGCATCTTTCCCTCAGACATTTTTTTTCTTTTCCCTTCTCCCTCCCTTTATTCCATTCTTCTGCCTTCTCTCTTATTTTCCCAACAACACAAAAACTTCTACCAAAGTCTTTCTTGAAGTTTCCTTTAGTAGTCTAGGAGATATTGTATGGCTACAATATTTTAAATAAGAACAGAAACATGTGTGCATCATAGCAACACACTACCAACATGAAGCACCTGAAACTACCAGTAATAATTTGTAATCAAACTCTCTAAAAGATGACAAATATTTATAAAATATTTATAACCCATTGAATGATCAAGGCAGCAGTCATCTTGGCTCAGCAACCACAGGCAGTGACTCTCTGCCCTTGGAGTCATCCTTGGTCAGGTTTGGTGGTTAGTACTCAGGGCAGGTCATGGGAGCTCCACCCTCCAGCATAAGTAAGGAAGGCAAGCCGCATGGGGACCAAAGGTTGTTATTAACCCAGCAAAGATGGTTGCCAGATGTGACTGACCAAAGAGGGTGACAACCCAGCCATGTACATGGCTGACAAAAAATGGTGGCAATTCGAAATAGAATCATGTCTTATTTTTTAATTTTCTCATGCATAGATTTCTAATTATCAACTTACAGTGTTATTAGTTTTAATTTTAACAGATTTTAACCATACTTAATGATTTCTATCACTGTGTCAACATTCTCCACATCAAAAAAACCATTTGAACTCCTGTTAAATTCTGATTCCTGACCAGAAATGCAGTCACAGCATCTGTGGGTAGTGACTGGCTCTTGTTGGCAACAGAAATAACAAAAAATATTTAAAACATTTCTATTTCAGCTTTATGCTCTTAACAAAAGTTAGGAACACATCAGAAAGCACAAACAAAATATTCTAACAAAACAAGCATTTACAACTTTCTTGAGAATCAGACATAACTTTCCAACAATACAAACAAAGCTTTTCAACCAGACACAGAAACAAAAGAGCAGTAACATCTTGCTGTACTGTCACTGGCTCAGTGTGCTACCCTGCCATTTTTCTCTTCAGCACACCAAGCGTATAAACAGTCACAGTCTCACAGGCCATTGCTTACACTCAAGGCCAGAAAGTAAGGGAACAGGGAAGGGGTCTGGGAAGAGGCAGCCCTCATTCCCCATCCTTTCCAGTGGCACTTTCCTCCTTGCCATGAAACACAGAAAACAGATAATTGTGACATACACAGTTCTGCTAGGAGCAACCTGAGAATCCTCTCTGCTGGTCATATGGCCCTGAAGGCTGGCCATATACAGTTTTATCTGGAGTCACAACACACACACACACAAGTCCAAACACTAAACATGCATACTGCAGCCACATTATTCATGCATTCACACGTTCATATCTGGGAATATTTTTAAAGGAGAAAGATGACTATTAGCTTGGCTCATGATTTTAAAATAGCTCTAGCCACTACAAGAAGACAAACACAGAAAAACATTCACATAGATAAAGACAAACTAGGCAATGACTGTACACAGGCCCAATGCAAATGAGAGATGAGCAGAAATATAAGAAATCACATTTCAGACAAAACAGAAGAACAAGGGCCTATAACGGAGTAATAGAGTACCACGGTTCAGAGGTCTTGGTGATCAGAGGTCTGGATAGGAAATCTTGATAACTCAATAACCCTAACAACTGTACAGATGGGATGGCATTGGCCAAGTAGGGTCTCCATGTCCCCATAGTTCAGACAGGGACCTGAGGGTCCCCAGAGCTCAGGCACGGACCCTCTTGGATCCTAACAGTGGAGTCTCAGACCGAGACCCACTGCCCAGATGAGGAGTAGGGATGTCTCCCACTCCTTCCAGGTTTTAGGCATGTCCACCAAAGTGAAACCTGGACCCTCTTGGATCCTAACAGTGGAGTCTCAGACCGAGACCCACTGCCCAGATGAGGAGTAGGGATGTCTCCCACTCCTTCCAGGTTTTAGGCATGTCCACCAAAGTGAAACCTTACAGATTCAGATACAGACATTGCCAGCAACCTTTCAGATAGTAAAAGAGGAACAGAAACCAGGCAATGACAGTGAACTTACCCAGTCAGTCAGTGTAAACCTTTGGGTTGGGGTCTCAGGGGTCTCTGGGGATCCCGGACGAGCCCCTAGATGTTATGCCTCCAAAGAGACCAGCAGAGATGTGAACTCTCCAAAATACAAAAGCAAGGTTTATTGAAATGAAAGCTGCAACAAGGACCCCGTCCAGCGCACAGACGGGACTATAACCGGAGGAGATATCAGCCCCTGTGTTAGCTAGGTTTTAAAGGCAAAAACCTTTAGTACAGATTCAATTCTGATTAGCTTGGTTTGGGTGGGGGGCACTTTCCAGAATTCCTCCATTATCTTTGTCATACAGACTATCTCCTAGGTTGGAACATTCCATGGTTAATTAGCTGCTATCAGATAGCCCCCTATGTCCTGTTTTTACTTTGGACTCAGCAGAACTCAGGCCTGTTTCAAGCTGGGATTCAGGGACTTTTGCTCAAAAATGGAGGCACTTCTCTGGTTCTTCATGGCAGGCTGCAGCCTCAATGTACCTGGACAGTGCTGGTCTCTAAGTTGAACTGAAATGTCCCTTCCTTTGCTAGCCATCAGGTGACTAGCACCTGGGAATATGTATATGTGTGTGCGGTGGGGCAACGATAATTCCATGGCTTATTAATTTATTTTGAAAAGATCTTTCTAATGTTTAAGAGGATAGCTGGAAAGTTTGGCCAGTCCAGGTTCCTCCAAAGTTCCAGGATGCTACCAGGGAAGCTCTCTGAACTTGGTAATGCCAGAGGCCCATAAACTCAAGGGTTTGAGACCTTGAATCACTTAGGAAATTCCTAGCCTTTGCTGAGGGAGGTGCCCTGGGAAAAGAAGGGGTGCTCCTGAAATGAACCTAGACAGGCTTGGCCATAAGGAATTGTTCCATATCCAGGGTCAGCTCTGAAGCCCAGGTACTTCAAGGTCTGGCCCCTCCACAGGACATCTCTCCAGTGGAGTGTGATTGTTAAAATCCAATGAGATTGTTCCCATGGCTAATAGGGCAAGGTGAGGCTTCTGAGGGAGGCTTTTATAAAGGAAGCTGTGACTCCCTGAAAGCTAGATGCCAGTGGTCACAGGCATTGAGCCCTAGGTAGCTGATATGAGTGGAGACTAGATGCAGACCTTGCTGTACTGACCCAAAGCCATAAGGATATGAAGCCACTTCTACCAGAATCTTCCATGGAAGCTGATGAAAAGTCTTTATGCTTGGTGGGGTTAATGCCTGCTTATGCTTGGCCTTATTCAGAGCAGACCTGCTGTTTCTGCCACTCACTTTTGCTGGCTAGGGACATAAAGGGTCTTTCCATTGGTCTAAGGCCACACTAGTCCCTAAACATTGAGGACATGAAGGATCTTTCCATAAACCTGAGGCCACACTAGTCCTCAAACACTGAAATTTACTATTCACTGTATTTCTTCAGGTACCTGTGGGTGTCTGAGGCCAGTGGGTGAATGTTTAACCCATTGGGGACACTTGTTCTGTTACATGACTGGGGCATATTTCTGGCATACATGAATATTCCTATACCATAAAACTCTGTCCTGTCTCCAAGGTCATCAACTCAGGTAGAAAAGGCCTGCATGTTGCTGGCACTAGCATAAAAGCTTTATGGTTGCTATCCTCCCGATCCCAGAAGGCAAGGGTGTTACCACAGTGCACCAACCTGGTCCCAGAAAAGCCTCTGCCCGCTTGTAGAACTCTCCTGACTATTCAAAAGTGACTGCAAAATGAGGCAGGAAGACAAACCTATCCTCATTGCTACCCATTAAGGAAAGTCCTTTATAAATTCCAAATTAACAATTTCTCATCTAGAGACGGGCGATTATCAGTCTCTCTTTTTCTTGCCAATTTATAGCCTTCAACTTTATGAAATACAAAAATTACCTGGGAGGAAATTCTAGCCATGGAAAATGGAAATATATTTGAACACACCACTATACGCATTTAAAAAGATCCAGCACCTAAGGTGTAAATGTATTCATTGTGTACATGTGAGTGGAGATACACCTTGGCTCCCCTTGCTGGCTCTAGGGATCCCTAAATAAGCTGAGACTCCATACAGTATAGGAAGACAATGTGTGGGGAATGAGCTTATTTTACAAGGAAAGCCTGAGCTGAAGTGTTTTTATGGGCTGAAGAAGTAAGCCAGCATCCCACTAATCTGTCCCTAGGTACTGTGGTCCCCAGGACCAGCGGTCTCCCCATTTACATGCACCTCAGGCTCTTGTTATGAAAGTATCAGGGGCAGAATCTGAGATCTGTCCAAGTGAGTGAAGAGGACCAGCCAGTTCATCTCCACAACGGACAGAATTTGGGGAGGGAGGAGCGAAGGGGAGGTGCCAGGGAGAAATGTCCCAAGTTCGGGTTTCTGCTGTGTCTTCGCAGGGCCCGCCTTTGTGAAGATAACGGTAGAAATACTACCCATTATTGACAAACACTCACTGTATGGCCTCTTCTACTTAGCTTCTGCTTCCTGTCAGCCCAACAGGTGCTGTTGGGGAAACTTGAGGATCCAGAGAGTTAGCTGTCCAAGGAGGGGAACTCAGCAGGTGATCTGAGCACCTGGGTCCCAAGCAGGCTACCTGGTGGTTCAGCTGCGATGCTAACACTTGTCTGATACGTCATCATTAACCCTCCAAGAAAGCAAGACTTCTGAAAGTCGAGCCAGGGTGAACATTGGCAGAAGAATGGAAGGCTCAGGAGTGGTTTGGTGAAGGCTGGTCTCTATGCGAGATGGCTTCTTCAGAGCTCTTCCGGTTCATGCTGTTTTTTTCTACAAGATCAAAAACTACTCAGTGTCCATTAAGGACGGTGGGTTAGGGAGAGGAGATGAACTTGTAACAGCAGGCAAGCATCTGGCCACCTCCTTCCCCCCCTCCACCACCAAAAGTCTCTTCAGTGCACCTGGTTCTGTCTCCTGGCTCCTCACACACCATGGGCCTTCATCCCCATTCCTTTTATCCTCGGGCCAGTGCTCTGACCCAGGTCATGGCTCAAAGCTTGAGGAGAATCCAGGGCTAGCATTTAGAGGAACACCGACCGGGCCAATTTCCCGTCCCTCCTTTATCTGTGAACAGGAAGCCTAGTCTTGCCTCTGGAGTTGCATGAGCCATGAGCGGACAGTTGAGGCGCTGGGCACAGGTGCTGGACACATGCATCACTTTTTGGTTTCTCCTTGCACCTTGGACACCCCCAACCTCCCGTCCCCCACTGCCTGGCTGGGACCCAGAAGAGGCGCTCAGGAGATTGCTCAGCAGAACCACGCTGCAAGATTTTTGGGAGCTTGATACCAACTCTTTCTAAGAGCCTGAAAGAAAGTCTCTGTGGGCTGGGCTGGGGTCTGCTCCTCCCTTTCCCCTTTTGGGGCTTTGTTATTCAGATCCCCCCCTTCCAGCTCCCTTCCCGGGGTCAGGCGGCCACTTCCAAACCCCCATGGCGTTCAGAGCTCCGCTGGGTCCGGGTGCATCCAGGTGCGCCCCCGGAAGCCACGTCGGGGGCAGGCAGAGGCGGAATGAAGAGGGAATAAGAGCTAGTTGGGCAGGGCCGCGGGGGACTGGGCGGACTTAATAGGATCAGGTCGGTGTAATCGCATCTCAGCCATTGTCATTCGAACTGCCCGGAGCCCGTGTGGGGGGCCGGGCCCTTTAAGGCGACGCGCCGGGCACTCTAGAGATGGGCCAGCATGACAAAGGCCTCAAGGGATCTAGTGGCGGGAAATAAAGAGATAAAGGCTTGGGGCGGGGGTTGCGGGGGACGTGCCTCCGGGGCACAGCCTGCCGAGGCCAGTTGCATGTGCCCTGGCATGTGGGTATCAACTTCGGGGTCAGGCCCACTAAGACCTCCTTCGATCTCTGGATCTCTCTCTTTGGTCTCTCCCTGGAGGGTGTTGTGGGGGGGGGGGGGTCGACGACTGAGCAGAAGACGCTTCTGTGGGGTCTGGTGCAGGAACCGCCTCCGTGGGGTCGGGTGGCCTTGTACAACTCGGACCTCGATATTGTGAGGTCAGCCTGGGTGTCCCTCCCGGTAGGCCACCCGGGGTGGCAGGTTGGAGACGGGGCTAAAGAGGATAGCTGGCCGCAGCGAGCACAGAGAGCTGGGAAAGAGCCTTAAATCGGTGCTCCAGGAAGAGACGCTTGCGGACGTGCAGGGCTGGGACTGAGCAACCCAGGGGCCAAACTGGAGAGAGTGAACTGTGGGAGTCCTCCTAAGGACCGAGGAGGTACCCCCTCCACAACGCTAATCTCGCGCTGTAGGAGAGAGCTCAGGCAGCGTGGAGTTGGGGCAGCGGACCCGGGGGGTCTAGGGAGGGATTCAGGGAGAGTTCAGAGGCGCAGTCAAGGAGGGCTCCGGACTAGGAAGGGAGATACCGCAGGGTGGAGTCCCGAGAAGCTCCGGGAATGTAACCGGGGCTTAGCTCTGCGGGACGTGCGGGCCCTGACTGCAAGATCCAACTCCATCTAGGAACGTGGAGTAAGCTGATGAGCGGGAAGAGGAATCACACATCCCATTCATACTGCTGCTCACTTGTTCCGGCGCCTACGCATAAGCGCCAGCTCTTACAAGCCTGCTTTGCAGACTGGCTCCATCCGGAGAGAGCTGCCCAGACTGCTGCACTGTGTGTTGGCCAGAAGTGCCAGGGACCTGGTGAGCCGTTACTATCAACAACCCCCATGCCTTTGGCATCACAACCCAGTAGATGTAGGTCTTCCAACATCTCATGTTTGCTGTCCTATCTACTATACACAACAACCTGCATCCAGGTCCTGGGGTTGGAGACCTGCAGAGAGAGAATCACAGCCTTCTGACCTTTCTCCAAAGCCACAGAGGGCAGAAGTCAGCTTAGGTCTCCCACTTCTAAACTGTTCAAACAGGCAATCAATTTTTATGATATAATTTATAATTTATGCAGGTTGTCTTCATACATATGGTGTTGCTTTTGTGTGTCGGGGTTTCAGGTGCTTTATTACTCTGACGACGTGATTTGCATTCATGTTGAGTTACCAAGATCATATTTCTCCTGTTTACACACCATAAGGGCCCAAAATGAAGATTAATGCCACTTCTCTCTGTCCAGGCCATCACTGTCGACCCTGGTTGTGACTCTCTCCTGGATCCCAAAGGCTGTCTAGGTTAGACCCTAGTGAGCTGGAGGAGAAGAAGGCTGTGCTGGCCTAAGCTCTAAGGGTGAGAGGAGGTACCAGCTCTGTACACCTGGGCAGAGAACTATGGTCTCCAAAGATAGGGGAGGCGCATGCGCATAGAAGCCTTTCCTCAAAGACCACACAGCTGGGTCCCTGGGTGCCTTGGTCTCTTGGTCATAGCTGGTGTCTAGAGAAAGTGCGGAAGTCAAGTTAGCTCACAGGGCTGCTAGAGGCTCCAGGCCCTCCAGACAGATTGGAGAAACTTGGAAAATCCTAAAGGGGGAGAACTGGAGGGTGAGGCAGAATGGTCCCCCCAACAATCTTCAGCACACCGGGTGTGTGTTTATGTTTGATCACACCTTGAGAGCAGCCTTGGAGACCCTGTAGGAGGCTCACCAGACACAGCTGAAATGATTAAGCCAATTAAGCTCCAGCAAACAGGAAGAAGAAGACAAGGGCTGAGCCCAGAGAACGGCATCTTGGAAAGCAGGACACTCAGTCAGGGCTGGTCATGACTAGCCAGTCCCAGGTGGAGAAGACCAAGACCTTGCACCCGCCCTTTAGCTGAAAAAGCACCCTGAAGTACCATGGGGGTGGGGAGCAAAGACTAGCTTGCCTTGCCTAGGTGGCCACCTTCTACTACCTTGAAAATTCCAACTTCAGGTTAGTCTCCCCCACTCCCCAGGGACTTCCAACCTTCAAGGGGAGCTGAAGGAGCAGGCTACTTGAATAAAGATCTAGATGTAAGCTTTGAAAGCAACCTCAGTTTTCCAAAGGCTTGGGGATACTCAGCTCCCTGATATGGTAGGATTCTGGGAAATGAAAGGAAGGGTCACAGGGTTAGGTGACTGTTCTCAAGATAACCCCCCCCCACACACACACCCTTAGGATGTGGATCTGAGGTCAGCCCCCAGGTGTCCCTCTGCACCACTGGCTGGGGGGCCCAGGTCTGTGCACTCCTGGTCGTAATTATTTGATCTGCAGATGTAAGTGGAATTTATTGTAACAACAAATATAGTAATGTCAAAACCCAACCTTGGATTAAAGCCGGCAGCCAAAGGGGAAGTGTATTAATTTCCAACAGCATCTCAGGCCAGAGCCTATTAGAACAAGCTATTCTTCAGGCCCCCCCATCAGAATTAATCATTGGGAGTTAATTTGAAGCTCAGACAAGTTGCTGTTAATTTAGTGCAGGGAGGAAGGGATGGAATAAAAAGCTGAGGTGCTGGCCGAGCCTCGTGGGTCTCATTAATCAGCCAGCTGAGACGGCCTGGCTTGATTACAATTTGCAAAAAAATTCATTAGGGCCCAGGCGATTGACAATTTTTCTCTCTGCCTGTGATGTGACTCATTAGGCAGCCAAATGAAAGCCATGATGACGGCCATGATGACAGCGGCCATCAAGGGCTGCCTGTTTATCTTCTTGCCCTAGGCCTGTCTCCAGGGCCTCGGGCTCTGGGGTGCCAGGGCACCCAGGGGTTGGGGGAAAGAGGGAGAGCCCCCTAAAAGGGCAAGGGGGCAGGCAGTATCTCAGGACCCTGCTGTTCTTCTAAAAGGGTGAGACAGTGCTAGGCAGCTTGGATCTCATAGAGGGGTTCCCCGGAGGTGGCTGCCTGTTTCTGGAGTTTTGCTTTCTCAAGGGGTTTGTGTGGGAAAAGGCTTCCACCCCAACCCTGACAAGAGGGTTTGAGAGAAAGCTGATAGGGGCTGTTTACATCTAGTATGATGGAAGGGCAAGAGAGGGGGCCTCCTGAGATCTGGGGAAGTACTAGGTACTCAGGGCCTCTCTCCCAGACCTGCAGTGCCACTGGAGCTAGGATGGGAGACCACATCTCACCTTACATCTCTCTTAGTCCTGGTACTGGACTCTGTTTTCAGTCTCAGACCCTACGAGGACACATGAATTCCATGGAAGACTGAATAGGAGTGTGTCTAGAAGAGGGCTTGGCATCCCTGAGGACCTAGAATACCAGCTTGACACCATAGTCAGTTGGGAACCTGGCTGGAGCAGACAGTGCCAACCGGTGACCAGGGCTCTGAGCACACCGGCGCTCCCCAGAGTCGGGGGGGGGGGGTGGTGTGGGCCGGCGGGTTTCGGATCTAAGAAAGCCACTGGACCTTACAGACTAGTAGTGCCTCTGCAGGACACAGTCCTCCTTTTCCGTCTGCTCCTCCTGGCACCGGGTGGAGGGCAACAGAGAACTCCAGAGCTTTGCAAAGCCTACCCTAACTCTAGGAGAAAAGACCCAAGCCCGAGGCATTTCCCAATACTGGAAACATTCGGAAAGAAACCTTGACAATGTGACTTTGGCCCTCCACCCTCCATCCTGCGCCTGAAGTTTGGGCAAAGGCTTCTTGCTCCGACCTCTTGCCGTTGGGAGGTGATCTGAGCAAGTGGAATAAATTAAGTCAGTATTGACCCAGGGTACCACGACTCCCCTTCTTGGACTGGAAACTACAGCTTGTGCCTCGCAGCATCTTTGCTGGGGGTTCCTCCACCTTCCATTTGGAAAGTTGATGTGTTGGAGCCACTAGCTTCTCTTTGGGCTGCAGGTTTAACAGCCAGAAGGACTCGGGTACCATGGTCACCATCACTAGCACGGTCTACACTTCCAGGATACCCGGGTCCGGTGCACAGCAATCTTGGGTTGCTCCAGGCCTTTGCGTCCCTCTGGACGCTTAGCAAGTGCGGATCCCGCCTCAGTCACAGTTTCAAAGTTAGGTTAGGTGGAAAGGAGCAGGGCACGTCCCTCCTGCCTTTTACAGGCCTCCCCTCTAAGGCAGAAAGACTCACCCCAACCCACCAGGGTCCCTTTCCCCTTCTCTATTAGAGAGGCTACGGGCCCCAGCCCTTGGGGTGGGGCAGTGGTCTGGGCACACCCCCTCCAGCCCCTCCCGAAGGGGGGAAGTGTGGGGCCTTAGAGTTCACAGCCCGCCTCCAAGCCCTGAGCTGCCGGGAAGCCCTACAGGGCTTGCTGGGTTCCGGCTCCTGTCGGAAGATAACGCCTGCAGACTGATTTATGGACCCGAGGCCCTGAGAGCGAGGGAGCACCGCTGCTTCTAGGGTCAGAGTTTCTTGTAAGGAAACGCGTTTCTTCTCCCTGGCTCAATCGGGTTTGGAGCCCCTGAGCCGTAAACCCACCACCACCCGCGTTTGCTTTTTCCTTTTTTCTCTGGCCAAAGTTTGCCAGGCCCCAAGCTATTGATAAGGGCATTCCTAAAATGAAAACTAGGCTTTCTTAAACTCACAGCCCTACTCTCCAATTAAAAGCCCGTGAAAGTGCTACGTGGCTTATGGTCTGTGAGCCTCCTGGTCCCAGGCCACTTAGCTGACCACACCCTGGCGGTGCCCTCGAAGTGCCCAGGTGGCGGGCACTCTTATGAGGCCCCAAGGATCGAGCTTATGGTTTTTTTTTCTTGCTTTTTTTTTATTATTCACAAGACTGAGATTGTTTAAATGTTATAACTTATATGAAAATAAGCTACATTGAAATAAATTAAACACAACGGAGACGTGCTTCCGACGTGGCGCAGATAGAATACACAAGCCCAGGAAAGAAAGCCAGGCAAAGGCAAATGAGCAGAGCAGATTCCTAGACTGCTCCAAAAATCTGCTCTGCGCTCAACTCAAAAAGCCAAAATAAAAACATAAAAATAAGTTTAAACCCCAGTGTTATTCTTGTTTCTCCCGTTTACCTTTGGGAAAATATGGAAAGGTGCTCGCTGAGGGCAACAGAGTACAGTGGTGATTTTGTTTCATCTGGAATGTGTGAGTGGAGACGTTTGGTCCTATCCCTTTCAAAATACTGCAGCTGAGATCCAGTCTATATAGATATCTATGTACAAAGTAGGGTCGTATAATAAATATTTAGTGTATCTTCTGGTGTGGCTGTAGCCCCCTTTAAGCCCATCTAGTGAATATATTCTCAATTTGCTTGGGATGTCCACATCTGGGAGGTGCCTTTGAGTTCTGCTTTAAACAGTGGAGTCTGCCACGGGTTCCATCGGGTGTTAGGGCCTCTCCACGGCGGTGTCCACCCAGGCTGGGCCCTCAGGGTCGGGCCTGCTCCAGCTGCTGGTGTTGACTTCGAATAGCGAACCTGCTGACGTGGACAGGGATGGGGACGACGATCTTGGGGTTCCGGGAGGGCTCCCCGGTCTTGGAATTGGCGTTGCCTGCCTTGACGCGTTTCCACTTGGCCCGGCGGTTCTGGAACCAGATTTTTACCTGCACCTCGCTGAGTTTGAGGGCGTGGGCGATCTGTGAGCGCTCGGTCAGGGAGAGGTACTTTTTGCAGTGGAATTCTTTCTCCAGCTCCAGCAGCTGTTCGCTGGTGAAGGCAGTCCGCCGTCGCCGGTTCTTGCCGGTGGATGTGGTGCTGCCCGCTGCACCACCGCTCTGCGGTGTCTCCTCCAGTGTGTGGCCGGGGTCTTCCTCCTTATGAGCTGTCTGGCCAGGCAAATTGTCATCTGAGCTGTAGTCCACATCGCTCTCCAGAGAGAAGCTCTCCTCCTTGCCCTTCGGGTCATCTTCCACCTTTGACTCGTCTTTCCCTTGCCCTCGGACAGCCCCAACTGAAAGCAGAACCAAACGGCATTTTATTACATTTCCAACACTGCCTTCCCTACCCCTTCCCACTTAGGCACCTCACCCCCACCCCCACCCCCAGCAGATTGTCTTTTCTACGACATTAACACATTGTGATTTCCTGGGCTTTGAGGAGGGGGGGGGGGCGTGAGAAAAGCTCAAAGGAGAGGAGGAGACCTTAGAGGCGATCGGCCCTTTGCCCAGAGCCAACCATCACTCAAGGGGCCGACATGCCTCCTGCGCACCCTCTCAGCCTCTGACAGCCTAAGTAGAAGAATGCAGCTTGGACCCAAGAGAACATTCTATTTGCTCCCCCGGGGTCCAGAGCTGTTTGAAGACCAAGGGAGAGAGTTCATGATCCTTCCTGACACCACCTGAGCACTGAAATTTAGTGGGTCTCAATTTCATCGCAGCAAGAGGGTTAGTAGAGTCTCGCAGATGCCAGACAGAGAGACAGCAGCTTCCTTGAGACAGATCGTTGGTGTCACCTTAGGAGAAGTTCCCTACAGGACAACCCATATGCGTGCACGAGTACACACACACACACACACACACACACACACACACACACACACACACACACAGAGAGAGAGAGAGAGAGAGAGAGAGAGAGAGAGAGAGAGAGAGAGAGAGAGAAGGAGAGAGAGAGAGATACAGATACAGCCTCTAGGAATCGGGTTCTTTTTGACAGCAGAGTGAAGTCATTTAAATCTGGACTCTCTTGGATATATGTGCAACTGGAAAACCACAACCCAACAGGCCTCTGCTTAAGGTTATAATATATCAAGACCCTCAGTCATCGCAGTGTGTGTTGGGGGGACAGTTTAGGTCGGGCCAAATGCACCACCTGATGTGTGGCCCGGAGTAACTGGTAGGAGAGAACTAAAGCTTCCCTTCCCCAAGACCCTGCATGTTGCCTGACTTTAAATGCCCTCTGGGTAGCTCCACTGGACATTCTGGCCGCTCCTCCAGCTATTCCCACGGAGGTCGGGCGGGGGCGCGGCCTCGTCCCCCGGGTCCCGGCGGGAACCTGGAGCTGACCCGCCCCCACTCCCTCCCGTCCCCGCGTTCCGGCTGCGCGCGCCGCCGACTCACCGAGCGACGCCTGCACCGCTTCGGCCGCAGAGAAGGCGAGCAGCGAGCCTTCCTTGGCTAGGAAGGCTTTGCCGTCCTCCGCATCGGCTTGGAGCGCCTCGGCTTTGTCGAAGTTGCCGCCTCCAGGCAGTGGCTGTGGAGCGAACTTGCGGGCGGCCGCCGCCTCTTGGTGCTGGGGCGACGCAGAGAAGCTGCCGGGCAATGTGGCCATGAGCGTGGAGGTGAGCGCCATGCCCTGCGCCAGGCTGGAGCAGAAGCCGGTGGGCAGGCTGGGGATCTGGTGGTGAGGGTGCGCGGGCGGCAGCGCCGGCTGCAGCGCTGCCTGGGGCAGCGCGGGAGGTGGCGGTGGCGGCGGCGGCAGCACCACCGGCCGGTAGGGCATGAACATGGGGTAGCCGGTGTAGACGAAATGGCCGGGGCTGGGCTGCGGCGGGCTGCCGATCAGCGAGTCTATGCTAAAGGCGGTACTACTCCCCAGCGGACGCTGCATCATCATCAGCGACGGCGGGAACGCTGCGCTCATAGACGCGTTCGGGAGAGGCCAGGGAGAAACGAAAAGTCCCCGCGCCGCGCCGCCGCCTGGAAGCCCTCCGGACGCCGGGAGCACCGCCGGGCAGAGGCCAAGCGGCACCCGGAGCGTAGGCGCCGCCGCCCCTCAGTGCGGGACCTGCTGCATACCCGGCCCGCGCGGGTGTAGCCGTTGAACGCGGTGAGGCTGTGCACCCGGGATGGAGAGGGCGCCGGGGCCTCGCGTTTGCTGGAGCCGCTCCCTGCTGCTAGCCCGTCGGAAAGCGCGCGCGTTGCGTATGCGGCTCTCGGCCCGGCTACCAGAGGTGCGTGCGTCCGTCTGTCCGTCCCGCAGTCTGTCGTCTCCCACGGGCCGCCGGGGAGCGCGCGAGGCCGGCGCACTTGTCTCTGGCGGGCGCCGCCAGCACCTTTAAATCGCGCTCCTCTTTCTCATTCACATTTTGCCAGCTGCCCAGCGGAGCTCGTGTCACGTGGTGTGGAGCGCCACCTCCCATTGGTTGTACCGGGAGAGGCAGGGCGAAATTGGGGCTCCGCCCCCTTTACCCAGGCTGGCCGCGGGCTGGCTGGGGCGCCACCGTTGGAGCGTGCAGGCCTCGGAACCCAAGCCCGTGCGCTTGTTACCGCGCGGAGCAAACTTGAGAGGGACCCTTGCTACATCCTAGGCTCAGACCCTAGGGTCTCCGGGCATCCCGGTGGAGGCCGTCTCAGAAGCAGCTTGGAACTGGCAATAGTTTATTTCCTTTATGGTCGCTATAACAGAACCAGGGTTGGCCAGGGGTGCTCTGGCTGTGCCAAGAGTCCGGACAAGGTCTCCCGGATTGCGGTTAGAGTTTTGCTTCTGAGGTCCACTCCCAGATGCGCGCTCCGGGCCCGTCAGCCCCTGCTTCCTACACAGAAGCTGCTCACTTGCGGCTCGCTGGTGGCGGGGGCAGGCTGGCTGGTGGTCCCCCCATTCCTAGCTGGGCCCTCCGTGAGCGATCTCTGCTCATTTTTCATGACATTCTTAATCATCTCACCTATTTACCCACTTTGCCAGTGCGCACCAAAATAACAGCCACGATAATTATGATAATAAAGCGGGTCCTTTATCTGCTCCATCTTCAGGGAGGAATGGGGGGGGGGGGGGTTGCGACGCCTCTGGATTGTATAACGTGAGATTATCCTGATGGAAGCTTTATGATGTTTGCTCAAATAAAAGCCGCGTTTTGTAAATAGGCGCTAATTAGGCACGTTAGGAACGAAGGGCGCTCTCATCCTGGCTCCGCGCAGCTCGAGGACTCCGGAGCGCGCGGTTCTCCTTTGCTGATTGCTGGATGGAGCCGAGCCCCTCAAGACCTTCCCTCGTTCTCGACTATGGTAAACACCCGGGAACTGGGGAGTCAGGAGACTGGTGAGGACATTTGAGGTCCTCTTTTCTTAGGTTGAAACAAACTTTCAGCTCTCGTATTCCTTTTAAAATGAAATCGTTTCCTGGCCAGGGCAGACCCTGACAAACGCGCCAGAGCGCGCGGGGCTTCCTTGGGTCCTCCGGCCTCAGCTTCAAATTCCCTGGTCTAGACGTCCTTCCGGGACTGCTGACAACACCCGGCCAGGGAGCAAAGGAGGGCATTGTTACATAGGTCATTAAAAATCAGTTCACCCCGAGAAGCTGGCGGCTGGGGAGTTGGCCCATGTTGGACGTGTGTTATGTATCACAAGCACATTTAATTGGGAGATAAAGATAAATCGATCTTTATGAATTTATCGACCCGGTTCTTTGAAGCTCTTCTTTCTGGCTCTTCCGCCCCCCACTCTCTCTCCTTCTCGTTCTAACCCCAAGACCTCCCAGGGACGTCTCAATCCTAGATCATCTCCTAGGGCCAAGAGTCTGGCCAGTGAGCAACTGTCCACCCAGAGAGGTAAGAGGCCATGGTGCTGTCCTTCGTATTTCTGGCCAGGAGAAAACTCTCTGGCCCGGTTGCCAGCGGCCCTCCTCCCCCACCAGTATCCCCTCCCCTCCCCTCCATCACCCGGACAAAGACATCTCAAACGCCTTTCCTCACTCCGGGGCCGCAGTAATAGATGGTTTCGGCAGCAGGCGGTTTGAAAGGAATTCATTAGGGCACTGCCTGTATTGCACATCCCCTCACTTCATGCCCAGACCTCGAGATGGCTTAGGCAGTGTGAGGGGAAATTAATTCCCTTTGGGATACACGGGAAGGAGGTGTCTGTGGAGTCTTCCAAGCTGGAGCCTCTGTTTGCCCACAAAAGAAGAAAGCCCAAGGCAAAAGGCTGGTTTCTTCATGAGCATAATAAATACTTCCTCTTATTATGAGGTACAGTGACAGACTCTGATGCCATTACCGTGTTGTTAGTCGCCCCTTCTCCGCTCCCCCCTTGATTTCCTTAGCTGCAACCGAGAACCTTCGCGCTTGTCTCTGGAAGCTACTTATTTACCTGGCTACAATACCGTCCATTTTGCTCTTTTGCTATTAAAAGAAAAATGTTATAGAGACTTTGGTCGCTTGATTACACCCAGAGACAGGGATTCCTTGACTATTTTGGTGATGCTACGCTTAAAGTTCAGCAACAAGATTGAGGTCCCTTGAATTATAGCCACACTTGAAGTAATTTGATGGCGTATTATTTGTGTTCATAAATTGCCACAAAAAGTATTGACTGCGGGAGTTATAATACTAATCTTTTATTAGTGGGTTCAAATAATTTTTCATCAATACGAATTTTATTTACTAGTGTGCTTTTCTTGAATGCTATGCAGTAATATTTTTCTCGTCTAATGCTTAACTGCTTAGAAAATGACTGTTCGCATCATAAAAGGATGCTTGTGTTTTGGCGTGATTAACACCCATTCCGGGACACCTCAGCTACGTGCAAAGCGCGGCGAGCCTGGCGGCTGCGGCTAACAAAAGCCTTTAGATTCATACATGGGGAGCGACGGACGGGTACAGGTTTCTGTTCTTCGAATTCCTACCTGCTTAGCTCGGAACTGCCTGGGAACGGTAGAGTCCGGGGAGACTGGTCTCGGCCCTGGCTGCGCGGGAAAACCACCCGGCTCAGATCTCAGCGACTAGGCTCCGAGAGCCCCGCCCCCTCCAATTAGGAAAATACAGGGCGCTCAGGGAGAATTGGGTTCCCCAACTCCAGTTAACTTCTGCCAACTTTTTCTCGAGAAGCATCTCTTACAGATGAAGATAGCCTAGTCCCAGAGGTACTTGACCAAGCGAGTATTAGGATTGTATTAAGCCACTTACAAAGTGGCTTAGACGTTCAATAAAAGTGACAGTAATAAAGTTGCCTCCACACGTTTGTGGGCTGTCTGGTTCAGCCTTTGCGCACAGGTGTGTGAAAGCCAAGCACAGAATACGAACCACACAAGTAAATGAATATTCATATTACCTGGAGGTGGAAGCATAGTGTGGCTTCGAGGGGGCAACGAAGGTGCTCAAGTCTCTGGATGCCTCTTGGGGAAACCTGCAGGCCTCGCACTAGACAGACTGTCCCGCCAGCAGCCCAGACCCAAGTTTCAGGATAGTTTCTCTGGCAATCGCGTTGTTTTTATTTAGAGGTAATTTGAGTGGTCTGACGGTCCTATACTTGTATGGCAATACTTGCTCCTGGCCATACTTCGGAAATAGCTTGGGATGGGTTTTATTTATGGAGGGGCAATTGGGATTCACACCCAGCTAACCCAGAATCAAGCTTCCCTAGCCGAAGACGTACTTACAAAGAGGTGCTTGTGTAAAATTCCCCATCAGACACACCAATTTGCAAGAAGCAGAAAGCATTGAAGCCTCATCTTTTTAAACTATTTTATTCAGCTTTTTTTTTTTTTTTTTTTTTTTTTTTAAATCTGAAAGCCCAAAATAGACTCCATGTGGTTCTAAGTGAAGTCAGCCCTTGGCTGGCTTTGAAATAGCTCCTGCAATTATGTAAAAGAGCCATTCACCAACAGGACGGAATTAAAAGGGCTCTTGCCCGCTTCCCTTTCACCGCCAGCCTCTCATGTTTGGTCTTTCAAAGCGCTTCCAACACGATGTCTTTCTCCAGGACAAAAGGCAGAACAAAAAAAGTCCCCAAACTTGTAAATTGAACGTCAGGGGAACTTTAAACAATTTAAAGCCCATAAATAATGATAAAGGGGACCTGGCAAAAAAAGGCAAGCCCATTCAATTAATAGAGTTTCCCAAGCAAAGATCAAGTGGTGTATAAAATAAAAGTCTTTGCTTTCTTTATTCTGCTCCTTGACCATGCAGAAAGCAGGACAGGGGGGTTTCTAAAGTGCCCCGAAGAAGAAACACTTCCCGGGATTGTGTGTGCCGCGACATTCTTATGTAGAAACTTTTTTTTTGTCCCCATCCTCAAAATAGCTGAAACAAAACTACAGCAATTCAGAAAACGTGAAGGGGAGGGGCTTTTATTTTCCCGTTTTTATTATTATTATTGTTATTATTCTGGGAGCTGTAAAAATGTAAGAACTGTGACCCTCACACCTGTGCTGACCTACAGGCCAAGTGAGTGACACAGGCGTGGGATCCCTCGTGGGATCAGTTGCCGGTGGCTCCTGGGCGATCTTGCACGCGGGAGTATCAGCCGGCTGCGGGGCGCGGGGATTGGATGACGACGACTCACCCAGGCAGCGCGGCGCGCTTGGAAGCCATAGCTTCCCCGCACTCCACTCCGCTGGATTCCCTTGGTGGGGATCTTGGAGAGGATCCTGGGGAGGAGTTAAAGATAGGTTCCAGTTCTTTGCCCCTGTGTTCCTAACCGCGGGGACTGGGGATCTGTGACTCCAGAAAACAGCAGCTCACCGCGTTCTCCTTGGAGTCGCTTAGTCGGTGCTCACTGGGCAACTATCAGGAAGCACTCAGATCCCAAAGCAATGATGGAGGCAAATATTCATTTGCCCGGGAACTCCCTGCCAGGGAAGAGACAACGCTATGCAAAGGCCTAGCGGTGTGCTTTGGCCCAAGAGCTGAGGTTAAGTGGGTGTAGGCCTTCCAGGGAGCCCACAAAAGGCAGAGGATGCTTGGGAGAGAGGCACAGGCCAGCAGGGGGGCTCTTCTCACCTGGCTTTCTCTCCCATCTGCTCTCTGGGTCCCACCTTTCAGGACTTCAAAAGTCCCTCAAGCCACCCGGAGCCAGGCTTTCATCTCCAGCACAGCAGGCATTGTTTGCAGAACTTCACAGAGATGCTAATCCTGGGGCCTAGTGAAGGGCAGCCTGGAAGCGCAGAGGGCACCGAGGGGTGAGAGGGTACTTGGCCTAGGCTAGGGTCTTTGGTGGTTGCTATCCTGCAACCCTCCTGCGGAGCTGAGAGGTCTGCTTTGAGAGGCGTGCCGAGATCTCAGAAGGCATAGGAAGAGCATAGGGATGGATTTGAGCTGGAAACAGCTGTATACAGCTGGAGTCCACTGCTGGCTCAAGAAAGAAGGGATCTGTTAGCAAGTGAGACCCGCGAGATTCCAGCTCTCTAGAGACCCAAGAAACTACTTCTGGGGCTGAGGTTCAGCCAAGGACTAGGTACATCTTTTCCAGGACCTAAAGCCGGACAACCCCCCCCCCACACACACACACGTGTGCAGCTGCCTTTTCCTGAGAGTATTATTAGCCAAACCTCTTGCAAGAGGGCACTGCATCAGCAGTCGCCTGCATCAGGGGCACCCTGCCCTTGAACTTCTACAGACACAACAAGCAAGAGCAGTTGTTGTTAGCAGGAGCTCTGCCTCTCAGTCCCTGAGAAGTAGTGCAAAATAAAGATAGCATTCCCCTTGCATTTAAAAAACAAAACAAAACAAAAGAAAAAAAAAACTGCAACCCAGAAAGGATGTCACCACTCAGGGTCACAATGTTGTGTATGGACATAACATAGAAGGGCTGGCTAAGAGGAAGGAAGAGATAGAATGGCTTCTGTTCCTCCTAACCAACGCCTAAGCTCATCTAGAAAATTCCAGGGCTCACACAAACAGGACCAGTGACTCCAGTCTCCCTAAGTTCTAAAGGACAGCAATCACTTCAGCACTCTCTCCTCAGAGAAGCCAGACCCCAAATCCCAGTACTCAGGCAGTCCGAAGCAGGAGAGTTGTGGGAAATTTTAACAAACCAAACAAGGAAAGACGAAGGAAGTTTCCCAGAGAACCTGTCACCTTAGGTGATGACCTTTTCCTTGCTGAGAGCAAGGGAGAGTGGGAGCTAATGAAGGGCGTGGTCGTGTGTTAATCAGAAAGAGAAGGAGAGATAAACCTTGATCTGCATCAGAGGAATGCAGGGCATTCACTAGGAAGAACCAAGGGAAGGATGAAGGCTCATTCCTGCTACCTCTGAGACCTCCAGGGGTAGGTTTTTCTATGTTGGAAGCATTCAGGACAGATCTACACTGTTGTTTGTGCCTCTGAAGCTACCCAGAATTGGTGCCAGAGACAGTGAGAAGCTGTAGGACCTAGCCACAGTCTCCTTCAGATTCATGGACCCATCATGTGGTCCAACTTCCGAAGGCAGGTGAAGGCTATGGTTCAACCAGAGGAAACTCAAAGCCTCTATGCTTCCAAACCAAGGAAGTCCTCAAGTGCTTTCTGCCATCACTAACAAAAACGGAATGTATATTTAAGGGGCAATTTCAGATCTCAGAACAGGAGGCTGAAGGTTCCTGTGCTCTTGCCTCCAGCTTCTCAGGTCAGTGACTTCCTTTGCTGGTCAAAACTCCACTGCTCTGGCCTTGAGAAACCATAGGGGACTCCATCTTTCCTATGCCGCTGCAGCAATCCCAGGACTTTGGAGTGTGATCTCCAGTCCCTATGTTTCTGGGATAGAAGAAGCCGAAGTGAGACCAGAGTCCAGATCCTATCGCCCCAGAGATTGTTCAGCTAAGGACCAACTGGCTAGATTGGCCACAGAGCAAATGAGAAGTGAAGGGGACCAGGAGGGAGTTCTCTAGTCCCAGCTAGGAGGCAGACAACTTCAGGACACACCCCTCCCCAACTTGTTCCCAGGAGCGCTTGTGGGTTTAGTAAGAAAAAGAAAGCCACCCCCCCCCCCCCCCGTATGTGTGTGTGTGTGTTGAGGGTATGGTATTTTCTCTTAATGATTGAATGTTTGCTTTCAATTATTTAGTCCGTGCCAGGACTTAGGAACACATCCATGAGGACATTACTTCTGTGGACTGTGTCAACCCCTACTGCATGCAGCACCTTTACAACCTACACTTGGGTACTGAGGCAAGCCACTAAGGTGACTGGTAAATGCAGAGTACATAACTCCTGGGGGCTGTGGTGGTATTGGAGGCCTCGTTTAACTGGACCCCGCAGAATGGGGGTTCTTAACAGCATAGACCCATAGTTTGGCAGGGATGAAGAACTTCACATGAGTCTCTGGAAAGCCCTACTTCCTGCTCTTCCCCTCTTCTTCCTGAGCAAAGGGGCAAAGCCAGTCGTGGCTGGGAAATGAACCAAGACCAGCAGCAAACCAGCTTGTCCACGAAAACCTTCTCTTCCCAAGTTTGAGACAATGAACATGAAGGAGCAGACATGGCCCTGGTGCTCAGAAAACAAAGGTCACTCACCACCACGTGACCAGATTTGATGATTCCTTAATCCTAGAGGCGTCTCCCTTCTTCGCTCCCTCTTTCCCTCTTTTTCATTTTTTAAGAATCTGAGTGTTTTGGAGTTGGTTTCTGTGATATCTTGACTATTATAACCACCCCGGTCAAGTTCCTCACAGAGTCCTTTAGGCCACTAACTAAGCACATCAGGGAATAATCAGAAACCTCAAGACATAAGAGACAAATTCAGCTACACACACACACACACACACACACACACACACACACACACACACACACCAAACAGATTTAATTCAGTATACTGTAAAACTATTTGGATATTATAATTTCATGTAGAGTGAAGTGAACAATTTATTGTAAAAGTCAATTTTACATTCTGTATTTTCTTTTATTTATATTTTATTTCATGTATTGACTGTTTTGCCTGCAAGGATATGTGTGCCCCTAGAGTATGCCTGATGCCCCCAGAGTCCAGAAGAGGGTATCAGACTGCATGGAACTGGTGTTACAGATGACTGTGAGATGCCACCTGGTATCTGGGAATGGAAGAATAGCCAGAGTTCTCTACCCTTGAGCAATCTCTGTTGCTCTTGAAACTATATCATATCTACAAACAAGACTCAGATATGCATTACAGATTTTTGACAGAGCAGTGAGCAGTAACTGTAACATTTATTTAGTTAGCTTGTGTATGGAGTTTAGAGGATACCTTGGGAATCAGGCCTCTCCCTCTGGGTCCTCAGAATGGAACTCAGGCTATTCATTTTGGCTGCAAACGCCTTACTAGCTGAGGCACCTCTCAGGCTCAGCAAGCAGTTTTATTTAAGGCTTCACATTGTCTTAAACATTTGATGGAGAGTCACTGGGCATGCAGAGCGCCCCCTACGGGCTATGTAAGTAATGACACAGAGCCGTTGGACTTTCATGGTTCTAGGAAGCTGAAGAACCCTGGAATGCCCTTCTGGAACCACAAAGGCAGAGGCGTCGATTTTATTTATGTCTGCAGTTGGACAAGAAAAATAATCTCAATTTCTTTTATTCTAAAGTCTAGGCTGTAAGGGAAGCCTGTATCGAAAAAAATCTCCGTGAAGACACGCCACATTTCGGATGTGCTGATAAAAAACCCACGTTGACCCCCTGTAAATTCCATCTGAGCAGGCCCTGGAATCAGATAAGAAACTTCTGTCATCTGGGCCTGTACATCCTGGACAGGCAGCTGACCTCACCCAGCCTCTGCAGTTCCACCTGCGTAATGGGCCAGCTTTCCAGCTTGCTCTCTCACAAGTCTCCTGATTTTGTTTCTAGATGGAGATAGTACAGTTGTTGGGTCATGGGCTGTCGTGCGCCTGTCCACAGCGACTGCTGACGAGGAAGGAGTCCTAAGCCAGGATGCAGTTTGCATAGTCCTGGGTGATCTCCAAGTCAGTGTGAGGGCAATTTCTCAAGGCCTTAAAAAACATCACAGGCCACCAAATGGTCCAGGATGCAGCATGGTATTTAACCACCCAAGATGCCTCCTGAGCGGGAGTGGATGGGTGGGGGAGAGACTCCGAAGCTCCGTCTCTAGGCAGGCGCATACTTTCCTGGAGACTCGGGCTCAGAGGTCCTTCCAGCCCCGGGAGCGGCCCCTGCTGTCTGCTCTTGTCATTAAATCTAGACTCCAAGTCACACTGCCTTTCTGGGGAGATGACTTTTTATCTCTTCTGGTATTCGTTTAAAATAACAGATCTGCAAACTCTAGAGGTGCTAACCCTTAGGCACATCCTTCTTAGACGTAGGGGGCGGGGACCCGTCACTTTGGACTCCTGCTGTGCTCCACACTGGGTCTCCCCAAGGCCACCACCTCAATGCCACCCTCCCAGTTTTGAAAGCCTGGAATGGAGGAGAGGTGGAGGAAAGAGTGAGTGGAGAGAGGCCGGGTCGGAGGACCTTGGAAGGACCCAAGATGACCTCGCCCACTTTTCTCCCTGGCCATTCTGTGGCCACGTGACCGTGGCTCCACTGCGCCCCCTGCCAGTAGCGGTGGGAATAACCCCTCAGGGAGTCAAGGGGAGGAGGACGCCTGCCAAGGCGGGGCGATCCCCCCATGCTGGGCACTCGAGTGTCTGAACAGCTCAGGCATCGGTTCCACAGGAGCATTTACCTCTGCTCTCCTCGGCTTTTCTCTTTCTTTTTTTCTTCTTTTGTTTTTTCGGAAAGGAACAAACATCCCAGTTTTAATGCGGCTCAATTATCTCGTTTACACGACGTAAAATGTTTCTCTTTAACTCATTTCAATCTAGTAAATATGCTTCAGCAAGTAGCTAATTTTTCAGGGATGGCTTTGCTTTGCCATTTGTATACAAAGCGCTTTGAGGCCTTGTCTGTCTCTGGGATGGGGATCGCTAGCAGCAGGGCCTCCTCCTCCAGGTGGGGCACCTGGATTTGGCTTCAAGAAGGCACCGTGTCTGGGTGGAGTGGCTGGGGGAGCAGCAGCTCTCTCTCTCTCTCCCCTCCTCCAGTGAGTCTCCGGTTCTGGCCCGCCACATCCCCAGGAGAGGACGCCTCCCCCACTGGGTGCCAGGAGAGGAACAGGGGTCGGGGACACATTTATCCTCAAGTGCGTTTATTAAATCGCATCTGGAGATGGATGGACGTGGATAGCAGAGAGGAAATCACAGGGCTCAGTTGAGCAATCTTCTGGCTTTAAATTCCGAATAAAAGTCTGGAATATTCCCGGGTCAGAGGGGCACCGTCTCATTAAAACCACTCTCGTCCCGAAACTGCAATGCAGGCATTAAAGTGCAGTATTTTTCAATTAGAGCTGACGAATTCAATCAAAATTCCATAGATTAGGATGAAATGAGGCATGGGTCATTTACAGGGGAATTTAATTGCCGAGCCATTAGACAAATAGTATATTTGCCATTCCCGCGTTATCCATCATTTTCGACATCAATACCGGGGCCGCATTTCCCCGTCCCGCGGCCGCCCGGCGTCGGCTGTAAACACTCCCTTCCCCGTATCTTCTGATTATATCTGATTTCATTTAGGGCCATGGGGGATTATAAATGTTCACGCAATCAAGTTCATTAGGACTTCAAATCGCATTTCGGTTTGAGGTGGCTCCGCCGCTGTGCGGAGAGCTCTTCCCAACCCAGCGCGAAGCTCGCTGTCATCCTCTGCAGGCGCTGGTACCGCGTCCTTTTGTCTTCCGACACCGGCTTCCCCAGGCCTGGGATATCCCACCGCACAGATCGGGACTACTGGAGGGTGGGCTGGACCCCGCATCCCAGGCCCCGCAGGCTTTGGGCGACCCCCCTCCTCCACCCCCAAAGTGTTGGGAGGCGACCCCCCCCCCGCGGCCTGGGACGCTCAGGAACGCATCGCCTGGGATGCGCGAGCAGAGCGCTCCCCGCGTGTTCGCGGACCACGGGTGGGTGCAAAGCTTCCCAGCCTCAGCTGGGGCAGCGGGTAGTGGATGGAGCTCTCGGGTCCTGGGTCCCACGTACGCGGGTCTCTGAACAGCCCTGGGATTGACACTAGGGACCCCCCCCCCCCAACACATACAGCCTAGTTTCTTTCACGCCGAGCCATTCTCTGTTTCTATTAGCAAACCCGGGAGACAAAGGAGGAGGCTCTTCGGTGACAAGAAAGACTCAAGACATCCCTTCCAGCGCAGTTGAAAAATAATAGCTTAATATTAACTGCTTCTCATAAAAATATACTTTCACAGAGATACAGTTACAAGAAGAAACGCGTCATTTTATTCCCGTGTTTTGTGTATCGCTGTTAGCTGCCTCAGTAATTTAATTGGAATAGAACGTGAGAAATGTGTCATTTTTGAGGAACTTATGCATCACTTCCTAGAAATCTCATTGTGTTAACTAGAAGCCTACTGCGCTCTGTTTAGAAGCCGTAATCACATTCTTATGTGTCTGTATTACTCGTTAATGTGACCTCCTGTCTTTAGCAGATTAAAACAAATGTTCTCTTCATAAGAACTGCATCAGACTCCGGCACATCAGATGCACAGAAACCCCGTTTTTCAGACTCGCCAACTTTTTTCTTCAGAGCAGGGAAAGGAAATCTGAAGAAGGGGGGAAAAGTGCCTACGAAATGAATAATTACACACCAAATTAAAACCCTGCATTAAATGCTCTCAACAGCAATACCGCGTTCTCAATCCTGTTTATTGCTTACAAATTGCATTACAAAGGAATCTACTCTTTTTATTGGAGTGATTAAGCAGAGAGGCTTAGGACTGCAGAAACATGATTCTGGGAGATTACATGGAGGCTGCAAGCCCAGCCACTTACATTGCAATGGTGAATGTATAATTTTGTTAAAGCGCACGTTTGACACACAAATAAGGATCGGGCTGTCATTATGGCACCATAAAAAAGTCAACTGAAAATCATTTTTATTTATAAACACCTCGCCTGTACAATGTGCATATTTAATACAAAGAAAGGAAGCAATTCCACAATCAATACTTTAATTACTAATTTTATTATTCTTATTTATTTATTTATTTATTTATTACTACGCCCGGTGATTCTATAGGGTACTTTCTGGATCTAGCCTTTTCCTGTGCTCTTTCCCTTAGCAGGTAGGCTAAAACCCTTGGTGTTTTCTTTCTGTCTCCACTGTGGGCGGAGCAGGCCGGAGGGCCAGGGTGAGAGAGTTTGCTAATGGCGCCACCTGCAGGACTCGACGAGAAGGACGCTCTCCGCCCCTGTAATCTTTGTACAGGGCTCGAGGCGTCTCTCAGGTTTATTGTAGCAACTTAATTAAAACAATTGAATGTTTACATGGTTACAGAAAGATCCTAACACTCATGAAAAATCCTAAAGTTTGTGGAATATTTTAATGCCGGTAAACGATACTTAAGTACCTGCGTTAAGATGCCTAGATTTTGCAGCTCTATATGAAAGGTTTTCCAAAAGATACATTTGGATTTTCAAGACAGGGATTCCCTGTGTAGTCCTGACTGCCCTGGAATTTTCTCTATAGACCAGACTGGCCTCTAATTCAGAGAGATCCCTCTGCATCTGCCTCCCAACTGCTAGGATCAAAGGCAGTCGCCACCACTGCTCAGCTGGAATACTTTATCTCAAAAAAAGTTTTATTTAATTTTTAATTAGGTGTAAATGTGGGTGCCCGTGTATGTGTGAGTACAGATACCCTTGGAGGCTTGGGAAAGAACCTAGGGACCCTTGGAGTTATAGGCAGTTGTGAGCCACCAGACATTGGTCCTGGGGATTGAACTTGGGTCCTCTGCAAGAACAGCATGTGCTGGACCACTGAGTAGACTCTCCATTCCCTAATTTATCTTTGATACAATAGAATAAAAGACACAATGTTCCTAGCCTAACACGTGGTCTTAGGGCAGACTTTAAGAGCCAAAGAAAATTTAGCACTCCAGATTCTAGGGACTAGACTGGTTAGGTGTCCCTGGTGGGCTAGGAAGCTGGGTAGCTGGAGGTAATGGGGTGATTCTTCAAGCCTGTGTATAATGGCAGTCCCTATAGTGGGTAAGTGTTCTCTGCGAAGTTCAACAGCCTGCCCCTCAGCATGTGCCTGAGGGCTAACACAGAGATTGGAAATTTGATTATACACAGTTACTGAGATTAGCAGACCCCCTTCCATCTAGAGGGCCCCACATTTTCATTTTTTTCTGCAAATTATGATTATTGTAGGCAATTTAATTAAAACAACTGAATGTTTACATCATTACAGAAATATCTTAACACTCATGACAAACCTTTTTTATTTATAAACACCTCACCTGTACAATATGCATATTTAATACACATGTATTAAATATTCCTCACAGACGGGGATATCCATGATTATTACCTGACTTCAAATTCAACTGACACAGACACTCTACCAAGATGCCCAGTGCTGCACCCAGAATTTCAAATAATCATGTCTCATAGTGCCTGCTTGTGGAATAACGGTCCCTGGGCTCGGGACTGTGTCGAAGTCCAGCTGTGACCATTTCCCTCTGTCCAGGGAATGGAGACACTTGCAGAGGCCCACCTCCTCGGGGCTGGTGGCAGTGGAGAGCCTCACTTGTGTGTTTCTGAATTTAGTGTGGTCCGATTCTGAGCAGTAACGAGACACGCTTGACGGAAGAAGCATAAGGGTATGCTCTCTTCCTCCCTTGTACACAGCTTGCAGGTGAAAGGATCACTCTTCTCTATTTGAATTTGAAACCAAATAAATATGCCATAAAAAATCACTGTAGAGGAGCTAGGAAGATAGATGGCTCATCGGTGAGGAGCATGTACTGTTCTTGCAGAGGATCCAAGTTCAATTTTCAGCACACATGCCGGGCAGCTCACAACTGTACTCCAGCTCCAGATGATGGGGCACTTCTGGCGGCCCACGGGCACTGGTACCAGCACATGCATACACGTAATTAAAAATGAAATAAGTCATTTGAAATAAAATAAAGCTTAAATGTTAAGCATATAGAATTGCCTTTAATCTCTACCCTCTAGAAGAATTATGCAGAATGTGAACTGTAACAGACGAGAAAGACAGAGAGCCACTTAATAAGAAAAAATATATGTAATTTATTTGCTGGAGAAGAAGCAAGTGGAACTAGCCAAGCTTCACAGGAGCATGGTTTTGGAAGTTTATCTCAAGTAAGTGATAGCCCCCGTCTGCTTCAGGTTTTCGCCTCTGTCTCCTCTCCCTCTCCAACCCTCTTTCCTTTTCTTTATTGTAACAGTCATCAAAAAATTCATGTCACTTTATGTTTTGCTAAAACAAAGCACATTCCTAGCAATTGTGAAACTCTGGGAGACCATGAATGGATTCCATTTTACATGGTGAGTGAGTTAGTGCCACACAGCCACGGTCACTGTCATGGACTCATACAATTATAGCATTCATTCAGAACATCATTTGTGTGTCCTGACACCCAGGAGAACCTGGGCTATTCACAGCCTATATCCTGGCCATTGTCATGCAGCTCTGATGTCATGCTCTTGAAAGGTCAGGTGACAGAGTAGAGCACAACAGGTTGGCTAGAGGGGCAGTTTATCATGGTCACGGCTACACGAGTCCATGCCAACCAGGATGGTTTATTGAAGTCCCTGCACACCAGGAATGTGGTAGCCCTCACTGAACAGAGCAAGAAAGAGGTAGCTGGAGGGAGTAGAGCATCAGGGGCTCTTCCTCTCCAAGCTCCTCTTGCACTGTCAGAGTGCCTCCAGAAAAATCTAGAACAGTGGTTCTCAGCCTTCCTTATGCTGGGACTTTAATACAGTTACTCATTGTGGTGACCCCACACACATAAAGTTATTTGTGTTGCTACTTCAAAACTATAATTTTGCTTATTGTTATCGATCATAATGTAAACTTTCCAGTGGTGTTAGGTGACCTCTGTAAAGGTTGTTTGACCCCCAAAGGGGTCAAAACCCACAGGTTGAGAACTTTTGATCTGGTACACGTTGCCCTGCTTTATTTGGCTACAAGTTCCATCGGAAGCAGGACAAACGAGTCCTCCTGGCTGATGATGCATTTAAAGCCCAGGCTCCAAGCTCGGCCTTCTGCAGACTTTCTAGATGCTCAGATAAATAGGTGAACAAATGTCAGAGGAAAATTAAACAAAACCCATGCCTGAAGCAAGCAGAAAATAGCAAATGTTTTATAAAACATTTTATAAAACATCCTTATGGGCACGGAACAGTCTGTAGCCTTGTGTATGTGCGCATGCGTGTGTGTGTGTGTGTGTGTGTGTGTGTGTGTGTGTGTACACACACTCGTGTGTGCGTGTTGGCGTGTGAATGTAGAAGGGTGCCACAGCTCTGGGAAGCCAGCTAAAGATCTCTCAGAAAACAAAAGCTGTAGGCAGAGCTGCTATCTGACCCAGCCTCCCACTGTCATATCCCTGTCCCTGAGGAAGTTTCTAGATTGAGTTGAGGTGGGGAGAAGCTCAGTCAGGTTAAATGTGAGTGGCATCATCCCTTGGGCTGGGGTCCTGGAGGAAAGGAGGAAATGAGCTGGGTCCTGCATTCATCTCTCTGCTTCCTGAGTGTGGATGAGATGTGAACACCTCCCCTAGCCCGGCCCCCCCTTCCCCATGACGGAATGTATCCACTTCAACTGTGAATCAAATGAATCTTTCTTTAATTGCGTCATTCCAGGTATTTAATCACAGCAACAAGAAATTTGGGGCAAGGGGTAGGGTATCATGATAGTTTAGGGATACTCCTGAAGCATTTTCTCAGGTGAGCTGGGATGGAGAAGGGAGTTGAATATATGGCCACAGAGGACAAGCACACGTTTTCATTTTCAGAGTTTAATGAGGCCTGGGCTTCTGAATCACTGCTGGTATGCTTTTTTCTTGGCTTCTTCCTTGTCTGTATGAACAGATGGAAATATTGTCTGAGTTCTTTATCTGGGGTGGATTCTAGGCCTCAGTGAGCTTTAGGAACAGCAGTGAACTGTCCACGCTCTCAGAACACTACAGACTGCCAGATTCGGACCCTCCACTGACCATCTCACCATCTCTAACCTAGTTAAAGAGGTGCAGTTGACTTCTTTGAAATAACTGTTCTGGTTGCTTTGTGAGAGTGCCTGGCTTGGAATCCACCCACATGGCCATCACCATGGGGCTGTCACTCTCCAGTGTACTGCATTCCATTCCAGGGCAAAGCGACCTGCCCAGTTCCCCTTAGGACTGCAGTTCTTCACCTACTCCATAGTTCCTCATGTAGGCTCAATGAAGTTCAGGGTTCTTAGAGGCACAGAACAAGGTCTCCTAGTCGGTCTGCCCCCAAATCTCTCTAGATCTATCTACTTCTAGCTGCCAATGTACAGGGCCCTTCTCTTGGAAGGAATGCCTCGCTTTCTCTCCACTGTGCCCAGTGCTTCCCTGCACTCTTGCCAACATGTGACTTTTTCCTTTATGTACACAAGGTGGGGACTTCTGGAAGTCTAGGCGGGAGGGCTGCTGGAGAGCCATCTGCCTGGGATACAGTCTTGAAGCACTCCGTATTTATTCTTTTGTTGGACAGGCCTCAAAGGGCAGCATGAGGACAAGTCAGTCACCCAAAGGAGCTGGAAGATGGAGTCTTGCCTCTCCCTTGGAAGAACCACTGTGATGACATATGACTGCCCCCCACGGCTCTTCCCTGCTCTGTCCTTTGTGATGGGCCCCCTCAACAGGTGGATCCTACCTGGTCCCTGTTTTTACTTTCACTGCGGGCTTTACCGAGACATCCTATATTACAGGTGTTTGCTGGGGTCTGAACTCCCTTCGCCATTGTAACAACAGGAGTGTGTGCCCAACCCTCCCCGCGGTTCACTTGGCAGCATCTCGCTTTGGCTGTAATGAGGAGAAAAGAGTGTCACTCAATTTCTCCTTAGAAGATGGCTGTGAAGTTCTTGCTTAAAATGCTGGCTTTGGTATGGTGCAGTGGTACAGCCCTTGCCTAGGTAATGAGAGGCCCTGAGTTTTATCCCGAGAGAGAGAGAGAGAGAGAGAGAGAGAGAGAGAGAGAGAGAGAGAGAGAGAGAGAGAGAGAGAGAGAGAAGATAAGGTCACCATTTTCACTGAGTAGACACTTCAGTCTTCATCCCAAGATGGAGGTGTTCACTATGCCACAGGACCACCCAGGAGACATTAGTCTTGGTTGGGAGGTGGGGGATGGAGGTGGGCAAGGAAGAACAAACAGGCCTTGGGTCTATTACTGGCTATACTTACTTCTCCCTCCTGAGCAGAACATTTCCTTCCTTCCTTCCTTCCTTCCTTCCTTCCTTCCTTCCTTCCTTCCTTCCTTCCTTCCTTCCTTCCTTCCTCCCTCCCTCCCTCCCTCCCTCCCTCCCTCCCTCCCTTCCTCCCTTTCTCCTTCCCTCCCTCCCCCCCCCTTTTTTTTTCAGACAGGGTTTCTCTGTGTAGCTCTGGCTGTCCTGCAACTCACTCTGTAGAGCCGGCTGGCTTTGAACTCAGAGATTCACCTGCCTCTGCCTCCCGAGTGCTGAGTGCACCACTGCCTTCTGGCCAGCATTTCTTTCTAGGTGTCTAGCTGCTGGTCATGGAGAGGTCTGGGCAGAGCAGTAGTCCTAAGTGAGAATCTAACAAAGGTGGTGGCCACATATGGGCTCTGGGGTGGCTCATTTACACAGGGCAAGCAAACATGGTCAGCAGAGTTTTTTCCTCTTGCTAGAGACTGGCTTGAGTGGGGTTTTCCCTTGGGACACCAAGGCCACCTGTGTTGAAGCCTCAGAACAAAGAAGCGCTAAGTGAGTGTAGGCCTTGATGTTTGGCCTTCTCTTGCTGTGTGACACTCAGGTACCTCTCACTCTGTGTGCTTTGTCTGACATCTGGCTTCTGCCATCGTTCACTAGAGGGTGATCAGCAAGGGTTGGAAAAGGTTTCAGGCAGAAGACTTCTGAGTGGTAAAGGTCTGGCTCACTGTCCTCCAGGGTGCTGAGAGTAGTATGCTCTCATGTGTTTGTAAGCAGGATGGGCCCTGAGAAGGTGTCCTCCGAGCAGGGTCTGCCATGTCCTGGATACAGCTCCCCTCCAGGTGGCTTGGCTCCAGGAGGGGTGGGCAGCCTTTCCTACAAGCCTAGAAAGAAAGTGCCATGGTGCTGGCACACACAGGGGCTGGAGATACACCTTGGAAACCACTTATGTCTTAGTCTGAGTTTGGTTTCTGGTATTTTCAGATAGTAACTACTGTGCCACTGAGCACGTGCTCCTCACAAATAACCAAGAGACGGGATTTTCTAAACATTAAAAATAATTATGTACTTTATGTGTGTGGCTGTTTCCCCTGATGCATATTTTTGTGTACAGTGCCTACAGAAGTCAGAAGAGAGCCTAGATCCCCGGGAACTAGAGTTATGGATGGTTGTGAGCAACCAGGTGGGCTCTGGGAACTGAACCCTGGTCCTCTGCAAGAACACAGTGCTCTTAACTGCTGAGTCATTTCTCCAGCTCCAATAACAGAGAGGGTTTTTATTTCCAATTCCATTTCAAGGTGAACTTAAGGTTTGTAGTCTGTGCTTTCGCTGGTCACTTGGGAGATGGAGGGGGCTAAATGTGCACCCCAGGGTGCTGCCCCTCACATAATGCCTCTGCAAAAAAACAAAGATTCACAGAAGAACTCAGGCTCCAAGACTATGGTTTCAATGCAAAACACCCCCTGGCTCCAAAAAAAGGTAATTTTGCAGGGTCTCAGGTAAGGGTAGCTGGGTACAAGGAGAAAGCACTTCTTACCTAAAAGTGTTCGGGTGGTACAGCGGGTTAGGTGCTTCAGACAGCACGGGGCATATGCTAAGGCAGTGTCTGGAACTAACAAACATTCTTCCTAGCAGATCATTGATGCTCATGCCATCCTGTGACTCACAGGTGCCAGGCAGACACAGCAAAAGGAAAGCACTGTCCCCTGAGATCTGGCCTCCACTCAGAGAGTTAACATGTTTTTCCAAAGTGAAGCTCCCATTGTGTCAAAGGGACAAGATTGGGGATGATTTCCTTCCGTTGCTTTCTGCCCTTGCCCCTGGCACAGCAGCCCTGTAACTCCAGGGGTGGCCCCATCAATCGGAAATGGGCCAAGCATGGTGTCTCTCTGCAGCAGTGCCCTCAGGAGGCCTCAGGCTTTGTAAGGCATTCACTAACACACACAGTGAGACCCCAGCGAATGTTCTCTGGGAACTTCTGGAAGGGAGTGTTCTTCCTCACAACAACGGTTGCCTGTGGAGTCTGTCATGTGTGGGTCTATGTAGTGCTCACAGTAGTGTGGGTTGCAAGTCATAACTGCATCTTCTACGCCTGGCTGGGCAGTGGTGGGGGTGGGGTGGGGCATGCCTAGAAGAGGAGGCAGCTTCCTTGCTTCCTTCCTTTCCTGCATGCCGGCTCCCTGAGCACCAGCAACTCTTTAAGCCGTCATGGGGTGGCTTGTCCAGTAGCACTTCACAATTGTCCCTTGGTGTCCACAGAGGATTGGTTCCACAACCTCTGAGGATACTAACATTTACAGAAGGACAAGTCTCTTATGCAAAACAGCCTCATGTTTGTGTAAAGCATATACAGTCCTGTTTACTCTCAGTGACCTCTAAATTACCCACAATGCAATAGTGTAAATGAGGGATTGCTGCATGCTGTGAGGTTTAAATAATAAACACAAGTGATGGAAGTCCGTATATTTTGGGGGGATCAAACTTACACCCACTATTTTTGACCCATTGTCGGTTGACTCGAGAGGAGCATTACCCTCAGATCATGATCCAACTTACTTTCCTGTCTTCTTTAAGATGTTTTACTTCCTGGATTTGAGTGTAAAACTCCAGATGGAGAGGTGAGAGAGACTGGGTTCTGGGGCATCAGGGAAAGGGGGTGAAGTAACTTCTTATCTGGTATACTTCTTCAGGAATGACCTCCTGCCAGGATTCAGAAACTCAGAGCTGAGTGTAGGAGCTGAACAGAATTTCAGTGACAGAGGGCACCTCTGCAATGGTTTTCAGCACCTGGGGGAAGTGGGGAGGCATGATGCCGGGTGAGGGGCTTGAGGTCCAAGGTAAGAAAGGCTGGAGATGCAGGCACGTTTTTTTGCACTTCATGTCTGCTACTTCCTGGCTCTGTGACCTCAAAGGACCAAGTCACACCACACAGAGAGACAGTACCAGAACAGGAGAGTTTCCAGTAAGAAACCAGGAGGCAGAGGCTCTTGCAGGAAGCTCACATCTATGGTTCACTATCTGTTCACCAGGGCTGGGGCTTACTAGTCAGGGTTAGGGCAGGGGAAGGGTAGGCTTGGGCATGTTTATGGGTGACAGCCTCCTGCCTCTGCAGAGTTGCAATAAAAGCAGCTCCATGGGCAGTGTGGTCTGAGGATTGTCTCCAATGTCCACCACATTTTTTTAAGTGTCCTGAAAGAACAGAGAGGGAAGAATTGTTTTGCAGTTGACTTTCCACTTGGTGTGGCCCCTGCATTTTATTTCACAATCCTTATAGAAAAAGATATTCTTTTTATTTACTCTTAAATATCTAGATTCATTTTGACTGTGTGTCTGGGTGGGAGTATGTGCATATTTTAGCTGGGTGGTGGCGACACACACCTTTCATTCCAGGACTCAAGAGGCAGAGGCAGGCTGATCTTTGTGAGTTCAAGGTTAGCCTGGTCACAGAGTGAGTGCCAGGACAGCCAGGGCTACACTGTAAGATTTGGTCTCAAAAAAGAAAATACTTGGGTGAGTTTGTGTACCCCATGTGCATGTCTGAGGAAGCCAGAAGAAAGCTTCTGATCCCCTGAAGCTGGAGTCATAGGGATGTTGTGAGGAGCCTAATATTGGTGCTGGGAATAGAACCTGTGTCTTTGAAGAATAACAAGCACCAAAGATAAGCATTTTTGCAGCTACTCTTCTTTTGTCTTTGATATTAATATTTCTTACCTTTATAAAAATATTATTACATTGGCTACAGTCATATGTTTTGTGTTGACAGCATTGATAGTTGGAGTAATCATCTTATTCCTAATTTTTGTTTGTTTTTGGAGATGGCATCTCATTATGTAAGCTTGTATACCTGTGTTTTCTGTTAAACTCTTTCTTTAGAATGATTTATTTATTTGACTTATATACTTTGGTGTTTTGCCTCAAGTATGTCATGTGAGGCTGTTGGATCCTCTGGAACTGTAGTTACAGACAACTATGAGACAACTATAGACAACTATGTGGTTGCTAGGAATTGAACCTAGGTCCTCTGAAAAAGCAGCTAGTGCTCATATAACCAATGAGCCCTTCCATTAACTCCTTAAAACATAAAATTTCAATCCTCTTAGTTATTGGAAAGAATTTAAAAAGTAGACAATTATTGGAATTGAGAAGTCACAATGATTGCTTAAAGCCTTTACCTTGTTCTGTTTGGGTTTGATATGATTTTTCAAGACAGAGTTTCTCTGTGTAATCCTGGCATCTTGGAACTTACTCTGTAGATCAGGGTGGCTTCGAACTCACAGAGATCCACTTGTCTCTACCTCTGGAGTACTGGGATTTAAGGCATGCGTCACCATGCCTGGCCTCATTTAAAGAATTTTTTAGGATTCAAATCCAGGCCTCATGCCAGCCAAAGGCAGTGTTGCCGAGCTACACTTCAAGCAGGTGACAATGCTTGCCTTGGCATTGTTGAAGCTTGGTACTTAGCTGTAGGGGACGATTTCATGTTTTCTTCTATGGTTATTAGCATACTTAATTTTAACTTTTCTGGCATCAAAATTCCATATATTTTCTTGTTAAACAATCTCCATTTTGGAGACATTTAGTGAAGAGATGTGCAAGGCCACCGGCAGAGCAAGACTAAAGGACATCACTGTGCACTGTCAGAAGGCCGCACTCTATAACAGGCACAGCGACACCTGAGATATCTGAGTGAAGGAGAAATGGGATTGTTTTCATTTAGAGGTAAGTGGTGAGGAGAGTTTAGAAGAGAGACCTGCCTCTTTGTGGTTCTTCATTAGTCTCCTGGGCTGTTTTCTTGTCTCCACTTATTTTTTTCAGAGAAGGATGTCCCCCTGTTCATTCCTGTCCTGTCTCTATGTCTTGTCTATCACTCAGCTTCTTACTTTCAATACCATCCTCATGCCACCAGTCTCCAGGCTACCCGAGTCTCTTGAACTCTGGGCTTCAGTATCCAATGGCTTCCTTCAGACCTCCTCTTTGTGCAATCCTAGACCAGGTGCATTGAAGTCTTGGCTTCCCCGGCCACACACCTGCTGCCTTGCCCTTGTCCTTGCCATCTTAGCTGATGGCCAATCTGTCTTTCTGACTCTCAGGCTGGAAGCTTAGGGGCCATCTTTAATTGCCATTTCTTTCATTCTCTACATCGAATCTGTGAAGATGGCCCCACAGCTCTGCCTTCAAGGTCCATCCTGAATCAAAATGTCACCCTAGCCTAAGTGGGTCACTATGTCAGGATTCCAACTTGCCAGTCACAGTGGGGACAGTCTAATGAAACATTAGCCAAGTGAAGCCATTGCTCTGTAGACATCACCAGCAGCCAAAGTCACAACAGTGTCTCTTAGACCCTTTTCTACCCTTCCAACCTCATCATCTCTGGACACCTTCATCCACCATCCACCGTGGTCCTCTTCTATTCTACACGCAGCTCAGACTTCTCCAGTCTCCGGCCACAGACTAAGTCCCTAGACCTCTGCACAGCTCACTTCCTCATTTCTTTGAAGTTTTTATTCAAAGGCCACCAACCTGAACTCACTGCTACATTTCACTCTGCTTCTTTCCCCCATGAAAAGCATCAGGATGAAAATGAAAGCACTGTTCCAACCACAATAACAATAACAATCTAATAAAGCCAGAAAGTCCGAAGGGAAGGTTTGCAGAGCTCCATGCTGGCCTGAGATCCATGGGCACAGCCTCATACACAAAACACTGCTGCGGGGACATTTGCCAATGCCTGTGTCGAACTTCAGCTAATATCAGCCTTGTTATTTATTAATTCTGAAGCTGAGGGTTATTGTTTAAAAATACCACATAAAATTTTCTTAATTACAAATATCTGCACTTACTTGTGTGTGTATGTGGGTGTATATGTGCCAGTGCAGGTGGGTGGAGGTCAGAAGACAACTTTCCGGAAGTCAGCTTTCTACCCACTTTATGTGTCTCAGGGATTGAACTTGAGTCACCAGGCTTGTTGGCAAGAACCATTATTGGCTGAGGTAATTTGCTGGCCCATGCAATTCTCCTAATTTTCTTTTTTTGTTTTGAGAGGATATTGCTGTCTACTCTAGGCTGATTTCCAGCTTGCAATTTCTTGCCTCAGTTTCTCAAACCCGGGATTACAGGCATGTAGCACTGTGCCTCACTTAATTTTTGCTTTTGAAAACATTCTTTACCTCACCTGCTTTGCACGTACTCTAGTTCACAGTGGTGTGTGCTCCCTCTGGAAAGCTCTGCAATCTCCCGATATTCTGAGGAGACACCCTCTGTGGTGTTCAGGCTAACATTCTCATGTCATTGGCTTATTAGGCTCATGGCTGATAATATTTTTCTGTCCTGTTTGGCTGCAGGCTCCTTGAGGGAGTATGGAACTCTTTGATCTGCTCATCTATTTATCCAAAGTATCTAGCATCTTGCTGGTACCTGACTAGTGCTTAAACATATCTGTTAAATAAATAATTGAATAGAAATGCTTTCTTGTTCTTTAAAAAAAGGATCAAAGGATATGTTTTTCTGAGCTGTTCAAATCTGAAAATACCTTCTTTTGGCATCAAACAAAAGCCATTTTGGCTCAGACTAATATTCTAGTGTTCAAACTTTATCTTAAAAAATATGTTAGGGAATTTTTCAGCTTCCCTAGCCCCCTCTGCTTTGCAGAGGCTCTTTTTCTCTGTGTGTCTGCTGTGTGTGTGTGTTTCTTCACCCCACCCCCAATAAATACCATTCTTCAAATGAAAAAAAATATGTTGTTGACGGCTGAGGATGTAGCTCAGTTTGGTAGAGTGTTTGTCTACCATCCAAAAAGCCTGGAGTTCAACTCACAGCTCCATATAAAACTCTAGTGTGGTGGCATGCTCTTGTATTCCCGGTGTACTTCTGAGATGGAGGCAGGAAGATGATTAGAAGTTCAAGGTTGTTCTTAACCATGAAGCAAGTTCAAGGTCAGCCTTGCCTACATGAGACCTTGTCTCAAAATATCTGTAGAAGAAGATATTTCATTGTTTTTTGCTGATATTGTAGCTGAGAAGTCTGAATCCAGTCTAAATTTTATACCCTTAGAAATAACCTGTTTTCTGACTGGATAGCTAGTAGGATTTTTTTTCCTAAATATTTTAAGAACAGATTTTCTAGAATGTCATTGGTATATTTTCTGTCATTTACTTGTTAAGAACACTCATTTAACCCCAAACTAAAAGTTAAGGTTTTAGTGCAGCTGAGTTTTCTTCTATGAAGTCTTTGGTAATAGTTTCCTACCCTCTTGTCCTAGGCTCATCTTGAATAATGTCACCATCTATTGGTTGGTTTTACACTCTGACCTTTGTGCCTGCCACTTTCTCTTTCTCTCCTTAAGTGCCTCAGGGATTGAAATTATTGAGGCGATGTTGTTAAAGTCCAGAGACCATGACTATCCAGGGGGCCTGACATCAAAGTCAAGGCGGCAGCGGCTGTGGGTTGGCTGAGGTCTGGGACCAGGAAAGGGGTTGCTGAGTCAGAAGGAGACAAGATGGTGTAGATTGGGTGTAGGAAGTAAGTGGGAGGAGAGGAAACCTGGCTTCTTTTCTCTCCATGCTCAAATTATCCATGGTGTCCCTGAGCATAGACTGGCCAGGCCCTCTCTCTGGCCACGCAGGATACAAAGCAGAAGCAGGAGCAGCAGGAGGAACCTGAGGATGCACAGGCACAGGCTGTGTGAATAGCATCCTGACTTTACTCTGTGCTGGAGCCCTTGGTTGCTCCTTTCATGTTTCTCAAGACCTTTGGTTGACTGCTCTTAGCCTGTCCACCTTCAGAGATCCCCAGAAGCTGTGTCTTCATTCAGCTCTCAGCTCTTCTTAGATCATCTGCAGAGACACACATTTCTTGGCTATTTCTTGGATGTGGTACTTTTCTCTCTTGTTTGCTGCCCCCTGACCTTGGGGACCCACCAAGTTTTTATTCTTGTGTGTGTGTGGCTTCATGCACATGATTCCATTGGTGCCCACACCTGCATCCATGCACACAGAGGCCACCATAGCACGCTCAGCTCCTCTGTTGAATTTTGAGTTACTGCCCTGAGACATGATCTCACTAAACTGGAAGCTTGCAGCATGGGCTGGCTTGGCTAGCTAGGGTGGTCTAGGGATCTGCTTGCCTCTCACTCCACCCCTGGAGCCCTGCTGGGGCTACAGGCATATTTGCAGCTGAGCCTGGCTATTTTTATGTAGATTCTGAAGACTCAGACTCAGGTCCTCATGAGAACAGCGCAAGCGTTCTTCTTAGCAACGAGTACACACCAGCTCATGTTTATTCTTTTGTGATAAAGGTGAGAATCTGCAAAGTCTGACATGTGGGGAGGTCATGGTCCTGTTCTTTGCCTGGTCACCAGGGTGGACAAGTGCCTTCTAGGGCTTGTGCCCATTGCTTAGGCCCGAGACCTCTTTCTGTTCGCCTCTTTTGGGAAGAGTCTCCAGGTTGCTCTATGCCTGGGTTCCCCATTCCTGGTGAGATCCAACTGTCCCCCCATTCACGATAACACCACAGTCAGACACTAATTGAGAGGCCACCTTAGGCTTCCTTCTTCCTTCTTCTCTTGACTCTGTCTCCAAAGGCATTTTTTTTTTGTTTCTAAAGATTTATCTATTTAATGTATGAGTGCTCTATTTACATGCATACCTTTATGCCAGAAGAAGGCATCAGATTCCACTATAGATGGTTGTGAGCTACCATGTGGTTGCTGGGACTTGAACTCAGGACTTCTGGAAGAAAGATGTCTTTAAGAAGACTACTGCTTTTCTGAAACTGATCATTATAGTGACATTGTAATTTTACTGTTTATTTTGTGTGTGTGTGTGTGTGTGTGTGTGTGTGTGTGTGTGTAGACAGCTTGAAATAGTCTGTTTTCTCTCCACCACATGGGTCTTGAACTCAGGCTGCAAGCGTTGTTGGCAAGAGCCTTTACCCACTAACAGTCTCTCATGCTCCACATTGCATCATAAGAATTATTATCTCTGATCCATCTCTTCCAGTGAAATTACCATCACCAAGTCGAGCTTAGGTCATTTTCAGAAAAGGAGACAGAACTGAGTGAGCTGCGGCAGGAGGGCTCTGACCCAGGAACACTTCCCTACCTCTTCTAGCCAGGATGCCCGTGTCCCCTCCAAGATGCTCTTTACTTGTTGATATTTCGCATGTCCCCAGTCCTACTCCTGGACCATCTTGACTCATTCATTCACCCTCTTCTGTGCTGGGGAAAGCTACGCCCCCAGACAATCTCCTGCTTCCCAGGTGCACTCTGGTACTTTCTATTTCCTAAGGCGATGCTACCCCCCTCCCCCATCCCCAGACACGCTCGCTCCTTCTCTGCAAAACGTTAAATGACTCCCAGGGAGGGCATGCTACACAGACCTCCCCCACCTAGGGTAGGAGAGAGCTGCCCTCCCCTAGATCCAGCCCCTCCCCCACCCGGGGTCATAGACTGTGACAAAGTCTTATTGCCTGTCTCCAGGAATTCATTTTCTGTCTCTCCCTCTGTTCCACTTCTCTGGGGCTCCCCGCCCCTCCCCAGGCCCTCAGCACTGTGCCCCTCGTGTTTGCCAGGCAGCTGGCTGCCTTCATTATTTTTACGCCAACACAGTTTAAAAATCTCCGCTGCCTTCTTGCTGTCTGCCGAGAGGCGGCTGCCACATTACTCTGACACGTTGATATCATTAGTGTCCAAGCGCACGCTCTTCAGCTAATGAGGCGGCAGAAAGAAAATTAAGGGGAAAAATCACACAGGCACATTGCTTTATATGTAGATGGAGAAATAAAAGAAGGAAAACAGAGGAAAGCTTCCCGATGGCCCCATCCCTCCCCCCCTGGAGACGCTGCTGCACAGCGGGCAGCCAGGGAAACCGGGCCTACATTTTGACCACAGTTCTGCAATCTCCTGCTCAAATCTTGTGAAATTGCAGTGAGTGGCTGAAGTCACTTTACCTAATTCTGCAATTAGGCGCAAAACAAGAACTCAGGCGGGTATGGTTCTGGCAGTGTCAAGGTCCGGGAGGGAGCCCAGACCAGAAATCTGCAGATGTTTCTGGAATCTTCTTTTGCATTTCCAGCTCTCTGTCTACCTCATCTGAATTTTCACAGCGGCCAGTGGCTCACCTCTGCTTTCTCCTCCAGTATTTTCTTCACACTCAAGCAGACCCATTTCAACACACAGATTTTGTTAATTTCACCTCCTTTTCTTAAAATGATGAACTGGATTTCTACTGTCCTTAGGCAAAGGGCCCAGGCCGGTCACAAGGTGCCTGCTCAGCTGTTTCAGCATGGGTAGTAGTGGAGTGTGGGTACAGGTGTGTGTGTGTGGGGGGGGGGGGGCTTGCTCTCTACGCAGAAGCACACATTCCAAGCTTGCTCTGTCCCAGGGCATCTGGCTGTCCTGTGCCTTCTGTCTGTAATACCATCCCCCAGGCTTTGACCCTTGGACCTGGGCTTGTTCATTACACGTTTGGGGTTTCTGATACCCCAGTGTGATGGTTGGTTTTGATTGTCAACTTGACAGGATGTAGAATCACCTAGGAGACAAATCTTGCCTGTGAAGGAGTTTCCTGGTTGGGTTAAATGAGATGGGAAGACCCATCCTAAACGTAGACAGCTCTCCTGTGGCCTGGGCCATATATGGAATGCTAAGCACCAGCACCCATCTCTGTCTGCTTCTTGACTGTGGGTGCCATGTGACCAGGTACACCACACTCCTGATGCTATGGAGTCTCCACATGACACTATGTACCCACAAATAAACCTACCTTTCTTTTCTTTTCTTTCTTTCTTTCTTTTTTTTTCAAAACAGGGTCTCTCTATAGCAGTCCTGACTGTCCCTGAACTCACTCTGCAGACCAGGCTGGGCTCTGCCTCTCAAGTGCTGCGCTACCATCGCCTGGGAAGACAGACTTCCATTTCTTAAGTTGTTTCGGTCAGATGTTTTATTAGCAATAAACATACATACAGACAGACAGACAGACAGACAGACACACACACACACACACACACACACACACACACACACACACACACACACACACACAGAGCAAGCCAAGACCCAATATGATACTTGCAAAGTCAGGTGGTTCTGAGACAGGTCTCAGTGTGCATGATTGTTTACCCCCAAGTCAGGCTATCCACAGGGGCGAAAGTCTGTGTGCTCCTGTCCACAACAGAACTTCAGCCAGGACTGAGAAGCATAGTTTAACATTTATTGTTGTTTTTGATTATGTAAATGTTTATGGGTGTTCGTGCAAATGTCTGAGGAGTTTAGAGGTGTTGGTTTCCCCCGTAGACTTGGAGTTGCGAGAGATTGTGAACTACCTGATGTGGATGCTGGCAACTGAACTCAGGTCCTCTGTAAGAGCAGTACGTGCTTTTAACCTCCAGGCCATCTCTGCAGCCCTTCAATGTGGTTGTTAAATAAATACACGGGTGAACACATGCAGGTGCATAGGGCAGGCAGCACAGCCAATGAAGCGGTTAGGGGAACTTGTGGCTGGCCCGGTCCTTACACTTGAGGGTGTCACTGGTAGGCCTGCACCCCTTGCAGGTAGGCATAACCCTTGCAGGTGGCTGGGTAGCACATCTTAGCTCCATTGAAACAGGGCTTGGTCAGAGAAAGAACAAATAGGAACAGATAGGATGCAAAAGGCTCTGGAAAGGGTCGGTGACATCGTGGGACAAATGCAGCTGACCACTTGGTCCCACGTCACTTCAAGTGGTTCCAAGTGAATACAGAGGAAAAGAGAGAAGGGAAGGAGTTTGGACTAAAGAATGTGGGTTCTGAAGGGCAGGCCATGCCCTTCCTGGAGGTGGCTTAGGCTTAAGGCCCCCTAGTCTCTTTGTGACCTCAACATTCTCTTTTGTGGTGAACCAGAAATGTGCCAAGAAAGACGTGGACAAAAGAAAATGGACTTCATTTCAGAGTCATGAACTTGAGGAGAAATTCAGCAAAGCCTCTGTCCCAGATCACAGCTGGGTTCACATTCCCAGGTCTCCCTGCCCTACTGGGAGTCCCTTGCCCCAAATCTGGCCCTGCTCTATCTTTGCACTTTTCGTTCTGAACCCTGGCTGCCAGCCTCTACCTGCACCTGCTCTGGGCCTGCCCCTCTGCCTCTGGTGTGAACTAGGGGTCAGCAGGGCAGAAGGGCCAGGCATTGTGGACACAGTGGCTCCACAGCCTGGCACCCCTTGGTTTTCCCAGCAGCACAGTGAGCTTGGCTCAGATGGATGCTCCTTGTCTGCCTGATGCCTTTGTCTGGGCACTGGGAACTGTGATTTATGTCACAAGCTCTCTGGGAAACCTTTTGCCTCAGTAATTCTGAGCTCCACGGGTGTCTCTTTACATCTCTTTAAAGTATGGCTGCTGCTCCTGGGGGCTGCATGCTCTGTATGTAGCATTCTAGGTGGCTTGGTTGTTGCCTGCCATGATGCCTGCGCTTTGACTATAAAGCATCTTGCCCCTACTTTGTGTATGTTGGCTGTGTACCCCAAGGGGCTGCTGAGGCCAGTTAGGTGAGTAGACACCTTCCCAGGTGAAACTGACAAGGAGCCTGCGGGGTGGTGGTGGTAATGTTGCCTCTCCATCTCCATGGCTTTGTTTGCTTAACTCTGGGCAAGGCCAGCCTATTACAGGCATATCCAGCATGGATTCAGTGTGGTTAGGTGCATCTTATCTGGAGGCTGTTCAGGAAAGTGGGGTCACTTCTAGAAGTATAAGTGTGTCTGTGCAAAGAGGTCAGCACCTTCATGTCCAAAAAGGTTGGCTGCAGACCTTTGCCCTTCCATTCACGTAGCAAATCTCGATTGAAGGTCTGTATGTGCCTGCACTTGCTAAATGAAGGGCAGACAATGTTTTTTTACTATGAAGATTTCTCAAGAACTATTCACTTCCTTACACACTAGTGTAAAATTGGCCAGAGAATTCTTGTGGCGGCCAAGGTCAAGTGTTCCCCATGACCCCGCTGTAGCATATTGCCCAACACATGCAAACTCACCCTCAATCCTGAGGTCCGAAGAGAAGAACATATGATCACACCCCATATGGCCAGTGTGATATCTGAGCATGTCCCAGAACAGAGGCCCTGAAGACCTGCAGTGAGGCATGGTACCCATGTGCTGCATCTATAGGTCAAGATACGATACGATGCTTGCTCACCCTAGAAGCCCTATCCCCAGGGATCAGGCTGGGGAGCTATAGCTCAAAGTCTGACACCTGAAAAGGGGGGATCCCTTAAATTGAAATGGCTTGTCATGGCACACTTGTAGAGGTCAGAGGACAACTTCCAAGGCCAATTCTCTCCTGCAGTGTGAGTCCTGGGGATTAAACGGATGCTATCAGGCTTGGCATCACGTACCTTTCTCTACTGTTCTATCTCACTGCCCCCACGAGGGAACCACCACCAGTCAAATTTGTTTCCAGCCTATTATCCACTCTGTTTTTTTATTTTGTGTGGTTTCGTATGATGATGACTGAGCCTATGGGCTTAATGCAGACAGGATGTGAACTGAAGGGCTTCAGGAGTCTTGTGTCCATGTCTCAGGGAGCTGAACAGGTCCTGTTGGGAATGGGGAGTGTTCAAGGTATAAACTATGAAGAATAGAAGAACGGTAGCTAGCATTTCCTTTTTTAGAGACTGCCATACTGAAATCTGTGTGTCGGTAGAGCACCTCGGGGGAGTGACTTGGGTGACAGTGTCCACATGTCTGTCTGGGAAGGAGACACCTGATGAGGCATGCAGTAGACTCTCTACCCTTCTCTCGGCCCTGTAGACATACCCTTCACTCTGCATATACAAAGTCATTTGAGAGAAATGTGTGAATCTCTCTATCCCAGGACACTGAAAACTGTTCTTTGGATTATCTTTGAATAACAGCTTCCAAGGTGCTGGTTCAAAACAAACCAGACACACATACGTGTTCACAGGTACATAGATAGGTATATATAACTGAGGAATCTCAAGAGATGGGGGAAAATTTTAAATTAAATGAACCAAAAATTTATGATCAATTTGGCTTCCTTCAATTAAGTCTTTTGGGGAAGATAATCTCTTTTAGCTAACACTTTAGATTTTTTTTTTTTTTTTTTTTTTTGGTGTGTGAGTATCTGTGTTTGTGTGTATGCACATGTGTAAATACTATGTACATGGAGATGTCAGAGGACCCGTTTGGGTGACTATCCTCACCTTTCACCTTGAGCCAGACCCTTTTGGTTGTCACTTCAATGCATACACCAAGCTAGCAGGTCCTCAAGATTTATTATTTATTTATTTATTTACTTGTGTAAATATTTTTTTATGTGCATGTGTATATAGGAGCTGGATGTCAGCTTGGGTATCATTTCTCAGGAACTTTCCACCTTGTTTTTTGAGACAGGGTCTTTTACAGGAACCAGGGTGTGAATGTGATGCCTAGTCTTGGTTGTCAACCTGACTACACCTGGAATCAATGCAAACCCAAGCAGCTGGGAGATCCGTGAGGAATTTTCTATCTTTTAAAAAAGATCTTTATTTTTATCTTATGTGTATTGGTGTTTTGGAGTTACAAATACTTGTAAGCTGCCATGTGGCTGCTGGGAGTTGAACCAAGATCCTCTGGGAGAACAATTAGTGTTCTTAACTGCTGAGTCATCTGGATGAAGGCATCCAGCCCCATGAGAAATTTTCTTCATCAGATTATTTGAAGCAGAAGATCCACCCTAAATCTGAATCACACCAGAGCACGTAAAAGGACACCGAAGAAGAAAACCTTGGGTTTTGTATGCTTGCTCTCATTCCTGCTGACGAGTTCACCAGATCAGAACTGCGGAGACATACAGTCTTGTGGACTGAACAGCTGCTAGGTTCTCAGTCTTTCTGTCTATAGACAACCATTGTTGGACCACAGGCTCTCTCTCTGTCTTTCTATCTCTCTCTTTCTCTCTCTCTCTCTCTCTCTCTCTCTCTCTCTCTCTCTCCACACACACACACACACACACACACACACACACACACACACACACACACACACTGTTATCAGTTCTGTTTCTTTAGGGCAGTAGTTCTCAAAACGTGGGTCGTGACCCCTGGTGAGTTCAAAAGACCCTTTCACAGGAGTTGCACATTAGATATCCTGCATATTGGATATTTACACTAAGATTCATAATAGTAGCAAAATTACAGTTATAAAGTAGCAACAAAATAATTTTATGGTTTGGAGGTCACCACAATGTGAGGAACTGTGTTAAAGGGTCACAGCATGAGGAAAGTTGAGAACCAGTGCTTTTGTGAACCCTGACTAATTAATACATTGGCTCTGGATGGTTAGGCTACTCTGGCTGCTTGGTCTGTCTCTACCACCTCAGTGCCGAAGGCATGAGCCACCCTGGGACTTTACATGGCGCTAGGGATCCCAACTTGGTTCCTCTTGCTTTGTTGGGGGGTGCGTGTTTTACTGACCTAGCCATCTCCTCAGGCCCTGGATGCCCTTTTAACTTTTTCCCCCTTGTGCTTTCTTTATGGCATCTTCATACACATAGATCATTGTACTTCGTTCCCATTTGTCTGGAGGATTTTATAGTGGCAGCAATTGTTTTGTCTTTTTTTCCTCATGAGTCTTTTACGTGAACAGCGACCTGACAGATGGAGAAAGTGACAAGGTGAGCTGAGCAAACTTTGTGAACCGGGAACTTTAGGTGAGTTTCACACGGCTGGGGTGTGGGATTTGCAAAGGTGTAAAGTGCTCTCATTAACAAGGCACTGAGCAGGTTACGCTAGCTGTGACAAGTGACTCATTTTCATTTTTCTAGAAGTGGCGTAGTGATGGCATCAGGGAAGTAAGTGCCAGGCGTCCCCAGGATACTCCTTCTCGAAAGGTGACATTCTGGAATGTTTAGCAACAGGGCAGCCTCTTCATTTTTCTCTTTTACTAGCCACAAGGAGATGTCCATGTCTTCGCTTCTCAAAGTAGGGTCTCAAGCCTCCGCCTCCACCTCCCCGGGAACTTGAGAGAAATAGAGACCCTGGCAGGACACTTTGAGAATACAGCATGCAAGCCTTGGCAGGTCCAGTGCCTGTATGGCCAAGTTCCCCAGGGTCCCCTTACCTTGGGGAAGGCATCCGGCCACACCAAGGGGTATCCGTGGTAGAGTCTGCACTGTGTGCTGCCGTGCTGTCGGGGGCGCGCACGTGGTTGTTTGCAGCGCTCGCGCCAGCGGCGACGCGCCACCGTAGTCCAGCGCGCCCGCGTCGGCGCCGTGCAGCAGCAGGAGCGTGCACAGGCTGGGGCGCGCGCGGCCGCGGGCCTTGTGCAGCGGGCTGCGCTCGTCCTCGTCGCGCTCGTCTGCCGCCGCGCCGCCGCGCTGCAGGAGCGCGCACAGGCGCAGGCAGCGCGCGTGTTCGTCTGGGCTGCGCGTCGCCGATCCGTCCGCACGCTGCTCTCAAGGTTGTCTCGCCACGGCCGTTCCTCGCGTCCACGAGCGCGCCGTGGCCCAGGGAGAGTTGCGCGTGCTCATCCAGGCCGTGCTGGGCGGCCAGGAGCAGCGGTGTGTCCCGGCCAGGACCGCATTCCAGCTGGACTGTCGCGCCGTGCTCCAGCAGCGCCTTCGCGCACCTATGGGCCGGCCAAACCGGTCACCAGCACGCGTGACCAGCCGCGATCCGCCACCCGCGGGCTCCTGCTAAAGCCACCCACTGCAAAGCAAAGAGAACTGAGACAAAAACCCACGGTCCCAGCCCCACCGGTCACCAAAGGAACAGGGACATTCTGTGAGCATTTAAGACTTAGGATGAGAATGGTGACCACTTGGTACTATCTGGGAAGGTAATGTCCTCATGACAGTGTTCAGGGCGCTGGTCACTCGGACTTTATCAGGACTTGGTCAAACCTGGAGGTTAAGGTCTAGAGAGAATGCTTTAGATCAGGCTGACCCATCTTTCCTATGCTAGACAAGCCTTGCTTTGCTAGTCTGGGGCGGGGTGGGGGGGTAGAGGGGGGCTTCATCCTTTTCAAGGACACTGATTCAGAAAGGCACCAGTTTTCTGCGTTGGAAGCATCAGGCTTGCGCACACCCATGTCTACGGATGGAGTTGTTCTGATCCTTTGACCAAGCGCTTTGGCTCTAACTGAAGTTTCCAGTTTCCAGTCTCTGAGTCCCATGGGAGACTGCTTCTTCCCCTGACTGGACAGATTCTGCTGCCTCTGAGGCTCACCAACTGGATTCAAATTACCTTTGACAGCAGACACCTATCTTCTGTCTGGAGAGAAGCTGCTCTCCTGAGGCCTCCCACCCCCACCTCACCTTTCACTGATTGCTGTTTGGACCATGTTAGATCTGGTAGCCTAGCCCTCGGGTGGGAAATGTAGTCTGCCAACCTGGGGGTGGGGGGAGTAGCTGCAGACCTTCCTCCAGTCCCCACAACTTGTCTCCTGGGGTTCTGATCCCCTGGATAGTGCTGCAAACTAACTGAAGAGCACGATTCACCTGTTGGCGGTATTCTCCATCTCTGTGAGCAGTGAAGACTTGGCCCCCCGATTTTCTCTTCCTCCAGAAGTTCTGTAGTAACTTCCCTGTGCTCGTTTCTCTCTGTTGGAGAGTATGGCCATTCCCATATTTTCATTGTCAATTGTTCCTCTCCACCTGGCTGCTGAACTCTGCTGGAGGGGGACAGGACCCCCCCCCCCCTTGGAGACTGGCTGTGGTCTCAGCTGACCCATCTAGATCATCACACAGCCACCTATCCTTCAATCCTCCAATCCTTCTAGCCTGTCTCCTTCAGGGGTACATCATTACCCACTTCCCACCCATTTGGACACTGCCTTCTTTAGATACTCCAACACACTCCTGAAGATAAGGCTCACTGGGACCTGGTGGCTTCCACCCTCTCCATTGACCCAGGCATCTACCCCAGCTCTATTCGGGTGCTTTCAAGAGCCCCATCCTTTGCTGTCTCCAACAGCCTGTTCCAGTGCTTGCTGGAATCAGTTTCCACATTTGTTCCTCCTATTCCCCTATGTCTGTCCCTTCCTGTCATCTTAGCATCCCCAGGGGAGGGCCGTTTCTGCTCTTTGCCTCGCTGTGACTAGCCTGGCTGGTGACACAATCCTTTGAACACCCTTTTCTCATTATTCTCCCGTTTGAGAACCCCCTCCATTTTTTCTGGAATGTTCAGGAGTTTCCTAATTTGTCAACTTTCATCCTACCAAGCTCCATGCACCCCAAAAAGAATCTTTGAGGTGTGATGAGCCATTGGATCCACACTTGCTTAGGGCCCTGGCCTTTTCCCTGGGACACAGGTGCCAACTGGGCCAGCCCCCTTGAGCCTCACCAGCTTCCCTAACCAAGGCTGCTCCCAATAGGTTTCAGTTCTTTCTGTCCAAGGATGACCCTAGGGTCACCCTGTGGTTGCACACCCTCGTGACCTCATGCCTGTGCATGCACTTCTTCCAGGGACTCACTGCCATGACCTCCAACTTCCTGTGTCTTTCTTTCCTCTTTATCTGGGAAGCCCTTCTTGAACCACAGGCTGAAGGGTTGCATCTCTGTATTGTTCTTTGTGAGTATGTGATCAAGCAGGACACGCATCACAAAACTGTATCACTGCATTTCTGACGAGTGTTGGCACCTTTGTCTCTCATTTTAAAACTGTTGGCTCCTTGTGTGTAGAAAGTGTGGCTGACTATTGGGTGTAGTGCTGTGCCTAGCTCATTATCTGTATTCCCTGAAAGCCTGTTGAACAAATGCCTCTTGCTAACGACCATCTTTCAGCTCTCGATTGCATCGCTGCTGTTTTTCCTATTATTTACTTAACTGGGGCTCTGATCCAGATCATCCATCGAGGCTTTGGGAGCCGACAGCCACTGCCCTGAAATGCATTTCTATTTCTTCCTAGGGACTCTCAGTGTTTTTAATTCTTCCTTTGTGTTTCTCTTGCCTCTGCATCAGCAGTATCATGAAAAGTGCTCTGTCTTGGGTGAAAGATCTTTACAAACAACTACAGTGTGATGTGAAGCATCCTTTGGGAAGAAGGTACCCAGCTAAGAAAGGATGCAAATTTTACAATCAGAGCGCTTCGCTTTGCTTCCTGCCTGGCTCTCTGGGAGGAATTTTGAACGGTGCAGCGGGAGGTTAGAAATCAAGGACTCTGTCTCATTTTGTCACCGAGCCTCGAAATTGAAAACATTACAAACATTCTCCCTCCTTCCCCCCCCCCCCCCCAAGTAGCACAGTCTCCAAAGGAAGAGGAAGAGTTCTTGGGCTGATGGGCTAATGGCAGGTTGCTGTTTGCTACACAGGGACAGAATGGGGACAGGGACCCACACTCTGGAGGGCTGCAGATACCCAGCTTTTTTTTCTTTTTCTTTTTTTTTTTTTTAAAATGGGGGAGCTTAATAGGCTAACCCTTGGTGCTTTATAATAATGGGCAGTGGCTGGAGATGCAGAATCACAGGCTGGAGAGAGGAGCCGCAGGACAAATTGATGGGGGCACGACTCTCTCAGCATAGGTCAGGCGGTCATTAAAAATGAAGGCGTGCTAGCCTAGGTAATGACACACGCACAGATCTGCCCCATGCATGGAACCATCTGTCTACAAAACACACTGACAGTACTGTCTTAAGCTTCCAGAAAAGAATATGATTGAGGAAAGCTTGGAATCACATAGGGCAAAGTGGGGTTACCTCAGTAGGGGGTGTTGGTGATGAAAGGCTTTGATTTCTTCTCACTGACATATTTTAAAGGTTTCCACGGATGCCTCTGATAGAAGCAGTGGTGAGGGAATGCAAGTGTGTCAGGAGCAGAGAAGGGGCTGATTGTGAAAAGTGTTAAAGAAATGGTTGACGGTCGGGGGGTGACGGTCGGGGGACTTTCTGCATCCCACCCGAGGACAAGACCATTTCTTAAACAATTTACCATCTCTATGCCACATCTGTGGGTGTGGATTCAATGAAAAAATGAAATACATAGGCTTGTGTATTTGAACATTTGGTCCTTGGCTGGTGGGGCTATTTAGGGAGACTGTGGGAGTTTTAGGAGGTGGAGCCTTGTTGGAAGAAGAATGTCACCAGAGGTGGGCTTTGAGAGCTCATAGGTTCACCCCACTTTCAGTTTGCTTGACTGGCTTCTTCCATGTGGCTGAGATGTCATCCCCTGCCCCTGCTGCCATGCCATCCTCACCATTATGGACCACCCTCCTCTCTGGATTCATAAACCCAAAGAAACTCTTCCTTCTGTAAGCTGTCTTGGTCGTGGTGTTTTATCACAGAAAGAGCAAATATCTAATGCAGTAGCAGAGTGTAAAAGCATCAGGAGGCCTTTGGGGAGCATCACTGGGGCTGAACCCTGAACTCTAAGCTGGGGCTTGGTAAAAAAGGAGTTTTCTGCTAGCCCGATAAACAGACAAAGTCAGGGGTGGTACAGACATCACTGTTGGGAGCCAAGGGTAGTACTGTCACCTGCTGCTCTCAGAACACTGACTCCATCTGACAGGGATTAAGACACTGCATGGTCTTGAAAGTGTCTGATGCAAAGGAACTTGGGCAGACACTCACCCCTTTCCCCTTGCCCTACCTCACTCCTCATCCCTGTCTATGACAATGACGACAGAGATAATGGCAGCTGTTCCAAGTCTAGGTGACAGTAAAAGACGACTAAAGCCACCAAGAGCAGTCACATCAGGACCATTTTATCCCCAAAGCAGAAGCATGAAGAGCCCACTCACTGCACATGGCTCCTTCCACACTTAGCACCCCCCCACACACACACCATTGCTGCTACTGGACACCCTCTGGCATAAGGTCCAGGTACCTCAGCTTGGCTTTTCCTGTGTCCCACCTCTTCTTCACCCACCTTGCTCTGCCTGCATACTCAGTCTCCACAATTCCTGCACATTCCATCCGGACAGTCCTAATCCCTACCTCACAGTTGCCTTTCTTCCACAAAGCCCTCAACGGGCTTCTCCCTTGCCCTCTGCTTCTAAGTTGGAAGATCTTCTGGTGTCTTCAGCACCTTATTTTTTCTTTTAATATTTTATTATTGTAAGTGTGTGTGTGTGTGTGTGTGTGTGTGTGTGTGTGTGTGTGTGTGTGTGTATAGAAGTCAGAAGCAGGTGCCTTCTTCTACCATTTATATTTGGAGACAGGTTCTTACTAATATAGAGCTCACCCATTGGCTGGCTTGGCTGACCAGTGAGCTGTGGAACCTACACCTTTCTTTTGCTCCCAGAACCTGGGGTTACAGACAGATGCCATTACATCTGGCTTCTACATGGGCGATAGGGATCCTAACTTGGTCCTGGTGCTTATGGTGCAGGCACTTTACACACCAAACCACCTCTGCTGAACACTGAACTTTGAAAAAATGATTAATTCATGGAACTCTTACCTGATATTGCTCAGGTGGCCATGAACCTGAGACTTGATAGTCTGTGGATTTGGGGAAAATCAAATGCTATTTGTTCTATTAAAAATATGAAACAATAGTAAAATGACTCCTAAATGTGTGAAAAAAATCTATTTTAAATAAAAGAGTTATTACTTGATTAATTCATTAAAAAACATATGCCATGTTCTTTCAAGACAAGGAGATGTATTTCTTGGCACAGAGCGTTGTAGGACTTCCTGGGCTGATATCCTGACTTAACATTGAAGTCAGGGTCTGGGGAGGGGCAGTTTGCCCTGTGGTGTCAGGACAGGCACAGGGCTTACATCTCACTCAGTATTTCCAGCAGCCCTCCATAGTAGATTCATTCTCACTGGGGTATGGCACACAGTCAGTTTCCAGGTGTGTGCAATGGTCTAAAGCATAGGGATAGGGGACATGGTGGTGGTCCCAAGGTCAGTGCAAGCAGCTTGAGCATGGATGTCAGTCACAAGGATACAATTACACAACCCCTGAGCAAGCAATGTGACAACGTCAAAGCAGAGCTACCAACAAGGTTAACTTCATGGTCAAACATCACCTTTTGTGGGAGGTAAGGGAGGGCAGACATTGCTTCTGAGAGCTTTGTCAGAAATGCTATTTGGGGACAGCTCTTGCTGGATGCCCTGAGTCCTTGAACATTACTGACGTCCCTCCACATCACAAACTGCCACAAGACCCCCTCTGATGTGCAGAAGGAGCTTCACCATAAGCATCGCGTCCAGGAGCATGGTGAGTCTCAGAAGCTGCTCAAGTTACTGCCTAATGCCCTTTCTTGAAGTGAGTGAGCATAGTGACAGCTGGGCTGCAGACAGGGCCCTGAGGGAAGAGTAGCAGAATCTACAAGGCTGGGTCTGAGCAGAAAGCACTGTCTGGAAGCTGTGTCTGTCCCAGCGTTTGGGACAGGGATTCTGAGAAGTGGAGAGGAAAATTCAGCCTGCCTTCCAGTGGAACTGTGAGAGAAAGGTTCCTCCCCATTGACTGATTCCCCAACCAGCTTAGCATGAAGGACGGGAAACCACTCCCCTAGCCTAACGGAAGAGAAGTTCCACCTAATTTATCTGGACTTTCTGCCAAGGGTCTTCTTTGGGACTTACTACCCACCCTTTAAATGTTTCTTTCTCCTGCTTCCTCTGGGAATGCACAAGGGTGTCCTGTAGAGAAAGCCAGTGTGAGTGGCAGAGCCTTCAAGGCAGAGGAAGCAGAAGAAACTGCTTGGCCATTTGGAGCATCATTGTCTTTCCTGAGGCAATGGTTGCTACTGCATATTATGCTGTTGGATGGTCGCAGTGGACGGTGATATTTGGGGGCCAGCTGTGCCTAGATTACATATGGACCCCATGCCTTGGCAAATGGAGGCATAATTAAGTAGAAAGAAAATTTCAAAAATTGGCTGCTTTTTACCACACATGGCTCACCAGGTAACATCTGACCTTCTAGAAACTTCTCTAGTGTTCCTTCTCCTAAAGAGATGGGCAGCAATTCTCTTTCCCTGCTCTCCTTTGTTGCTTCCCTGACCTCAATACACCGGATGAGGAGAAAAGACAAAGGTATGAAAGTGAGAGAGGCAAAAGACAAGGGTACAAGAGACTGTTCACAAGATGAGAGTGAAGAGTTCTGAAGTGAAGCCACAGGCAGGGGATACATAGATCCCGCCACTGCACCCGAGTGGACTTTGACAAAAGAACCCTCTTGATTAGCCACTGCCTCAAAGCAATGCACATCATCTCCAGTTCCCAAGGATGGCCTCTTCCTGTCACTCAGCCATTGCTGCCATGGGCAGCTGCCGTTCTGGTTTCTCTCACATTGTCTACTTTTGTCTTTCTGAGAATCTGTCACAGTGTTGCTTCTGTCTTTGCCCCTACATCACTTTGTGCACAAAGTAAAGCGCTCTTGTGTTTACTATGGAGTCATATTCACTTGCACGGACAGACCATATTTTAAATACAGTCTTCAGTGTTCACCGATGTTTGGGTGTCTTGACTTCCTGATTATTCTGAATAGAACTGTCACAGTAATTTTTGTAAACATCTTCCCATGGACATGAGCCCTCATTTTCCATACCTAGAGCCTGAAAAGCAGGTAACAGGTGGGCCCATATTTAATATTACAAGAAAATAGCAGTTTTCCAAACAAATTCTATCATCTCACACACCAAAAAGTAGTGTAGGCAAGTTCTAGTCACTCTACTTTCTTACCAACATTTGCCATTGTCAAATTTTTGGTTGTTTTGAATTGTAAATCAGCATGAAATGGAGACTATTTCACTGCAATTTTAATTTGCATTTCTGTGACAACCAGTGATGCTTACCGTTTTTGATGAAGTGTCTCCTAAGGTGTTGGTCCTGAGGTAAGAGCTTTGATTTGACCTGGTTTCTAGACAATAAGATGCTCCCTGGAGAGTGCACTGCTTAGTTTTGATGAAAACCAGAGTGAGGCATCAAGGAAGGGAGATCTTAATTGAGAAAAATCCTCCGTCAGATTGGCCTGTAGGCATTTTAATGATTGAACGTGGGAGGGTCTAGGATACCTGGGTCTTGGGTTGTATAAGAAAGCATGTTGAGCAAGTTATGAGAGAAAGCCAGTAAGCCGTGTCCCTCCACAGACTCTGCTTCCTTTCCTGCCTCTTGGTTCTTGCTTTGAGCTCCTGTCCTGATTTCCTTCAGTGGTGGACTGTGGCTTTAAGCTAAGGAAACCCATTTCTATTCAAGTTAGCTTTGCTTAGCATTTATCACAGCATCAGAAAACAAGGGGATAGGGGAGAAGCAGAAAGCTGAGAACACCTACCTATGATGCCCTCAAGGGGAAGCTCAGGCTGAGCCTATGGGGAACAAGATTGGGTATTGTCATGGAGGTGAGTGGAACCTACTTTGGGACACTGTCAGGTCTCGGAGAGTTCACAAAGGAGAGGAGGCCTGTCAGCATTGTCCTTACAATGCTTGTTCGTCTTTGGGCCTTGGCTTTGTCAGTGTTCCTGTGTGTTACCACACAGACACAACACCAGTCCCTTCTGTGCTTCAGTTTCCTAATCTGAGGAGGGTGGTCATGCACTTCAGGGCCGAGAAGGTTCTGGAGAATAAAACACTTGCAAGTACTCAGGAATGACAGAGTTTGCCAAACAGCAAGCCACCAAGTGGACCACTCTGCGTCTTCTTTCTTGAATATTCTTTAAGATGTCTTCCATTTATTTTAACTGAGACTTCTTTTCTGTCTGCTTGATGGGCACAGGAGTGGGCTGCTTACTGGTTTGTATCGGCACCCACAAAGCTGTGGGCCAGGTTTCTGCTGCTAGGTGGGGGCCATTGGTTTTGGAGTTGTGAGTCTGAGCCATTGGCCAAGCTGAAATCCCAAGCAGAGCAGCTTTGCTTGCAATTTGGCTTCAGAGAAAGAGTACAGTGGCATCTCCACATGTGTAGGTCCCACGGCCACAGATTGAAGCAATCATGGGTTGCAAATATTTGAATAAAAATCACTGTCCTGAGCATGTGCAGATTCCCCCAAGCCCTCATCACTGAGGGCTTCCACAGCACTTACATTGCATTAGACATTCTAAGGATCTGGAGGTAATTAAAATATACTGGAGGATGTGTGTGGCCTTCATTAAAATTTGAGGTTGTTTCATATACCAGACTTTAACATCCTCAGATTCTGGGTACCCGTGGGTATCCTGCACCAGCCCTGCGTGGACAGCAAGGAATGCCTGCATGTCATTTCTCTATGCCCAGACAGTTGCACCTGCCAGGCTAGAACTGGAACAGAATTGCTTAATGATTTCCTTCAGTGATGCCTGCTGCCCCCGACCCCCAATCAGCGGCATTCACAGGCCTGATTCTGACTTATGAATTATCTTTGACTTAGATGAACTGACACACCTGGAACTGAAAAGCGAACCAGTGTGCTTCTTATTAATATATGTCATGGAGGAAGCAAGTCATCGAGACTTTGCTTCAATCAAGACTTAAGACAGGGCTAGCCAAGAATAAGAATCAAGACTCTATGACTTTAATCATTAAGAGTAAAAGGAAAGGGGTGGATAGGGTCAAGGGGGGGGTGCTCTGATAACAAACAGGGCGAGGCTGGCATGCAGCCTGCAAGGTGGGGAGCAGAAGAACTTTACTGGGATTTTTTTTTTTTTTTTTTTTTTTTTTTTTTTGGAAAAAAGTCTCTTCAAACAGTCACTAGATTAAAGGTCTCATATCCCTTTTCGTGTGCTGAAATTCCAAATTCTGAAGCTTGCTGGTTGGAAGGAAACGTAGATAACTTTTTCTTTCTTTCTTTTTTTTTTTTTTTTTTAAATCCCAAGAACTCAGGGACTCAAAGGTTTTCAAGTCCTGTGCCCATGGAGAATTGCTGACTGAAAGGGGCGAGGGCAGAGCTGGGTCCCTTGGTATGGGAACCATTGTTAGCAGAGCAAGGGAATGAATTGGCTCTGTATGTGGGTCAGCGACCTTCTCGCTACTGTGAGGTAAAAAAACATTAAGGATGACCTAAAATTGACTATGTATAAAAGATCCAGGAGAAAGTATCTCTTTCTTGTCAAAGTGACAATGTTTATACTCCCTGAAGCCAGATCTCCTCAGAGTCCTGCCTTTAGGAGGACTTTTTGGAGCAGAAATGTCTGGTTGCACCTTTGAGTCCTGTCTGACATCTATTAACTTTTTAAACTCTGAGGTAGTGGGCTGCATTATTGCAGAGGTGTGCGGTGGAATTTGCCAGTGTTTCCGGCTTGGTCATTGACATTGGTGGGGTTCTAAGTCAGCTGGTTCATCGTTATGCCTAAATTTCTGCTTTAGACATTCTTTAACTTGAGCTGCCTCCCCACATCTCATACCAAGGATTTCAGTAATGCAAGGTTACCGAATAAGCAAGTCAAAGGGAAAGGTTCACACAGAGAAACAGAAAAAGAAGAAATTATCCAAATGAAACAAGAAGATGGTAGATGAAAAGAGACATTTAACTAATGATGTGCATCATTGTGGACTGGGATGTGCTCAGAGCCCTTATGAACCAACGCCCTCGGCCTGCATGGTGCTTAAAACCCAGCTGGAACCAGGTTTCTGTCTAGTGCAAAAGCTGAGTAATGCTGTTGGTTGAGACCCAGGTCTCAGGGTCTTATGATCTAAATGCAAACTGTTGGCTTATCATTAAGGGCTGCTCTTAGGGCTCACCCGTATCTTCTGCTCTGAGTAGGTCCTGCCCTCTCATTTCTTAGTAAAATATTATAAAATATAAGAGAAAGCACCTTTTAATTTAACACTCATTTCAGTTTCACAGGAAGCTTGTTAAGGTATTCAGAAGAACTCACAAATGCTCTCTCTCTAGTTAGGATCTTGTGTTATTATGGGGCCCATGTCATCATGAGGAAACTAACAGTGGTGATGAACTTACGGTAATAAAAGTGGTGATTGAACAGTGGTGATATCCACACCACATCCATGTTCTGTGTCAGGATCCAGTCTAGGGGACCATGCTGCCTTTGAGTTTGCCAACTTTAATTCTGACTAAGACACAAGTAAATAATATATGTGTGCCCTTAGAGGTATGGGGTCGGATGAATACTATACATGAAATACCATCAAATGAGTTATGTTTTCTACGGAAACATGCTGTACTTGGGAATTTTGTTCTTGACAAAGAATATTCCAGTGAAAAAAAAGTCACAGTTGAACAACAAATGTATAGAACAGGGAAGAAGCAATCAAATCCCCAATTAAATGGAAATAGTGTTTCAATCTCCATAAAATACATAGCGATTATAAAACCAGTGGGCAGACCTGATATGAATGTGTAAACCTTCCAGGTGAGGTGGGTAGCCTTATCCACCATGCTCCTGTTGCTCTGAGGTTCTGTCTCACTTCAGACCCAAAGCAATGGAGTCAGGTGACTGTGGACCAAAGCCTTTGACACCAGGAGCCCCGGTTGATTCCTCCTTTTATAAGTTGTTCATGTCAGAGGTTTGCCACAGTGATGGAAGGTCTACTAAACATATGGAATCATAGCTGTCAACACATGTCTATATTTGATAAGTACATGCTATCAATTGCCTAAAGTCAGAAACAAACAGAAATTCCTAAATCTGAACAGGGAGGGCAGCAGACTTCTTACTGAAGAAATGCAGGTTATGAGACGGTGGATCCGAGTGTCTAACGTCTGGGTAGAAGGATGACGAGCCAAAGAGGAAGAGAAGGAAGAAGACAGAAGAATGTGAGAAAGGAAGAAAGGTCAAGTTGTTGGCCTGGAATTCCTCGCCAGCAAAGATGCCTTTCAAACACACAAAGGAAATAACTTTTCAAACAGCAAAGCCCGAGAGCATTCACCAGCATCAGGCTCTCAGCACAAGAACCGCTGAAGAGAACCCTTGGAGCAGAAAGAAAATAATAACAGATGAAGTCTACATAAGTATAAGTAAAACCTTGTTTTATATCATTTCAATATATTTAGTAGATTATTGACTGTTAAAATGTTAGCAGTATATTGTGGGACTTAAATGTGTAAATAAAGTGTACAATACCAATAGCACAGAGGACAAGAAGAGATAAGTGGCTTCATACTTATAAACTTTTAGAGTATTCATTAATATTGCTTGAGGTCAGACCAAAATAAGGTAAAAATATACAGGATAAAACCCAGGTGGAATCACTACAGTAAGACAACCAAAGCATATTTATTATGATATGTCAAAATGGAGATAAAATGAAACATACTCAGTAGAAAAGACAGAAGAAGATACAGAAAACCAAAGAACAGATTTAAGATTTGAGCTTGACTAGATGAAAAATTACATTAAATGTAAATGATTCAAACACCCAATTAAAAGGTAGAGGCTTGTGGGACGGTATAAAAGAAAACAAGATTCAATTGTAATCTGCCTATATAAAACCCACTTAAATAACAAATTCAGCCTTTAATCCCAGCATTCAGGAGGCAGAGAAAAGCAATCTGAGTTTAAGGCCAGCCTAATCTATATAGTTTCAGGACAGCTAGGACTACATAGAGAAACCTTGTCTCAAAACCAAACCAAAACTGAAACAAAACCAAAGCTTCATAAGCTGGGCACAGTGGCATATGTACATTATCTCAGAACTTGGGAGATAGAGGCAAAAGAATCAGAAGTTCAAAGTTATTATTGGTACAAAATGAATCTGTGGCCAGCCAGGATATATGAGACTCTATCTGCAAACAGTTAAAGTTTGAAAGGCTGGTTCAACAGGCAGTCAACATTTATCTTAATATTTTCCTTCTCTCTTTGGACATGGATGGGACTTTTGGCTTGCTTCTAACAAAACTCTACAGAAAAAGATACAGGACACACACACACACACACACACACACACACACACACACACATTTTTCTGTCGGTAGGTCAAGAAAATTGTGACCTTACCCTTGCCAGCAGACTCTGTTGTCTTCCCAGTTTGCATGGTTTGATGAACCAAGTTACCACACTAAAAAGGCCTGTGTAGCAAAGGTTATGGCTTGAATGTTTGGGTGTCTCCAGGACTCACCTTGAAACTCAATCCTTGATGAAAAAATAGTAATAAGAAGTGGACAGACTTTTGGGAGTAATTAGGGCTCGGAGTCTCCATGGTCACAGGTAGAAGTGATGCTTATAAAAGGCCCTGAGGGAAGGGAGCTCACTGGTTCCATCTCTCCTGCCTCGTATGTTACACGACAAAGTTTGCAGCAGCAAAGTTAACTCTGGAGGCAGACAGAGCCCTCATCAGAGTTGCATCTGCTGATGGCTTAACCTTGGACTTCTCAGCCTCAGAAATGGGGACAATAAATATGTGTGATTTGTCAGCTACTCGACCTAAGACATTTTGTTGTAGCAGTGGTAATGGACGAAGGTGGTATGGAACTGAATTCATTAACAGACAGCGGGGGATGGAGACCTTCCAACCCAGCAGTCCTTAAGGAATTGAATTCTGCCAGTAACTGCATGATCATGTCCACAGGTTTTCTCAGATGAAACCATAGGGCTGCCTGCTGTTTACAGTCACAGCTGCAGTCTTTGGAGAGGTCTGGAAGAAGAAAACCTGACAAAATAGTGGCCAAACTCTAGATCCCCAGAGACTGTGAGGTAATAAACGCATTTTCAAAAAGTTAATTTTAGCTCTATGTGTACATGTGAGTATCTGCATGCTTGCTGTGAACCACACTTGTGCCTCGAGACCCTGGAGGTGAGAGGAGAGCATTGGGTGTTGTGCCCAAGGCACGACCCCCAGAGAGACCACCAAAGACTAAGCAAGGTTTAATGCAAGGAGCTCAATACAAGTCGGCAGGGAACCCGTCGCACACACACTCAGCAGTGAGAGGGTGGAGGAGATGTAAGGGTTGAGTAACTTCTAGTTTTTATTGGCAAAACCCACAAGCTGGGTGACTGGGTACACGTTGCTTTTGGATTTGGATTGGTGGGCTTCAGGGGTTGCTGAGAGGAGTGGGGAGCTTGACAGGGGAAGCAGGGTGGGGTGGTTTATCTGTTCTTGTCATTGGTTGGCTTATTCTCAGGGACTTTTCACAGTCACCACAAGGACTTTGGCCTGTTCTCAGGAATTTTTCAGACCACAGACCACCAGGACTTTCTGCCCTCCACTCTCAGAGATTTTCAGGCCAGCCAGAAGGTCAAGGTATCTTGTTTATGTGACAAAGTGTGAATGGTGGAATTTTCCACTGCTGTTCTAAAGTTAGGAGCTTTACTGAAATCTGCTCTTTTCTTTCTTTCATTCCTCCTTTTTCATGGAAACTGGGGAGCCAATCATGGCCCTCAACGGAAGCTCATAGGATTCTTGGGGGATGGGGGATTATCCTCTCTAAACCATCAACTGTATGGTTCCCAATCTTTGTTTCATGGGCTGGACTAGTTTGTTGAGTATGCAGGGGCTGAAGGTAAGCTAATTTAGTTATAGTTTGTTTTACCACCCCCGAGTCATCTACAAAGAAACAACACTTTTCTCCTAGAGCAACACACAATCCTTTTTGTTGTAAAAACAGTAAGTCTAGCCCTCAGCGATTTTGCATTACTACTTCAGCTAGTGAACTCAAGGATTCTCGCAGATGGGATATGGAAAGCTCTAAGTTTTCTATATGTTTATCCATGGAGAGTCTTAAGGAAGTATAATGTTGTTGAGAAATTAGGGAGGCAGTTCCAGTTCCCAATCCTGCTAAACTTGTCCTAAAATTACACTAACAGTTAGGGTGGTAAGGAGTTCTCTTTTACGGTGGGGTGAGGTTGAGGAAGTATCAAGATCTAGCAGCTCTATTTCTGTGTGGGAGAGGAGCCTGGGCACCAGGTGGACTAGAATACAGAACCCCCTGGTGATGTGGGAATGCCTTTCTGTATGCTGTGAATAGCAATTTTTAAATAAAGGAGCTGTTTTGGCCCATGACAGGCACCATAGAAAAAGTAGGAGGAGGAATCAGAATAGGTAGAAGGAGCAGGGCGGAGTCAGACAGACCAAGCCTGAAGCCCAAAGGAGCAACATGTAAGGAACACAGGTGAGCCATGGGCCACATGGCAGATAGATTAATGGAAATGGGTTGAGCTAAAATGTAAGAGCTAGCTAGCAATGTGCCTGAGCAGTAGGCCAAACAGCATGAACTTAATATAAGCATCTGAGTCATTTTTGGGGCCTGAGCAGCAGCAGGCAGCTAAGGGGTCTGGGGCTGCAGGTCTGTGGGTCTGGGCCTCTGGCTGCCCGGGACCAAGAAACCTCATTGCTACACCCTGGTTTGATCATTATGGGGGATTAAGTAGCCTGGAGAGGAAAGGTTAAGCTGATGTGTTTAATTACAGAAAGTTTGATAGCTGACAGGGTTATAGCTACACAAAGCCCAGCCCCTTCCACCTGCTGCAAGGTTAAAGTCACCTTGGACTGCTATCTGTACTGTTGCGGGTCCATGGTTTGAGAATATTTTCCTAGGACTGCTATTCCTTCATAGAAAGGGGGCTGGGTGTCATAGCATGGACCACAGTCTACATAGGCCCCATTTGCCTGGCATATGCCGGCTCCCATCATACTTCTATCCCCTCGAGCCACTGTAATTAGATCAGTCTTAATGGGGCCTTCCCGCCAAATATATCCCGTACTTTCACATCCCTAGGTAGCACAGTAAGTATCTCCAGGCTCCCCACATTTCTTGATTTGGGCTTTGTGACAAGAATGGCCTGGACAGACATAAAAAGTCTCCATCCCTGGTTCTTGCTCTCTGACCTGGTGAGGGACAGTCATCGCCTGGGAAGGGTTCCTGGTTGGAGGGATTCCAGGCTTCCCCCACCAGACCACAAAGGTCAACATGTAAATCTGGCAGTAATGTCTTGAACACATTGGCAGTGAATCCTGAGCCGCATGGGGTTCACAGGGTCAGGTTCTACTGTCCAGGGGAAATCTTGAGGTTCAGGGTTCTCAGGGTCTCTGGGCAAGAGTCTGACATGGGAGTGGTGGATCCAGGGAGCTATCCCATCAACCTTGAGTGTGGTGGGAGTCGTGAGGATGACTAGGATAGGTTCCTTCCATCTAGGTTCCAAACTCCTCCGTTGGTGTCTGCGCAGTAGGACCCAGTCCCCAGGCTGAAGGCTGTGTGGCTGGGGTGGGGGGAGACTTATGAGTATATATAAGCCCATAACTGGGGCCATATGTAGCCAAATCTTCAGACTCTTAATGAGGTCTATATCATCCATTTGGGACAGCAAGTCTGTCTATAGACTAGGTATGAGAGGGGGAGGATGCCCATACATAATCTCAAAAGGGGTGAGCCCCAGTTGGTATGGGGAGTTCTGTACTTGGAGCAAGGCATAGGGAAGAAGAGTCACCCAGTCCCTGCCAGGCCAGTTTAGAAAGCATCTATTTTAGGGCCCAATTTTTTCTTTCAACCTGACCTGAACTCTAGGACCAATAGGCACAATGTAAATTCGAGTGGCTATGCCCTGACTTACCTGTGACACAAAGGCTGGGCCATCATCTGACCCAATCATGTGCGGAAAGCCATACCTGGGGAGGCTCTCTTCTAGAATCTTCTTGGCCACCACATGAGCAGTTTCATGCTTGGTGGGGAAGGCCTCTGTCCATCCTGAGAAGGTATCTATAAAGACTAATAAATACCTGTATCCAAATCTTCCTATTTTTATCTTGGTAAAATCTATCTCCCAATACACACCCAGATGGCTACCTCTCAGCCAGGTTCCCCTTTCCTCTTTGCAATTCCAAGAGTTCACTAACTGGCAAACACCCTGGCCACAGTTTGTTCTATCATATGGGTGATGTGTCTGATCTTCAGAAGTGACCCCAAAATCAATTCTTTTAATTTCCTCACCCCTATATGGGAGGTCCTGGTGGAGCCTCCAGATTAGGTGTTTCCCTGACAGTCTTGGAAGGAGTATCTTCCCAGTGGGTAGATACTCCCATCTTCCCATCTTCCCATACTTCCCAGTGGGTAGATACTTCCCATCTGTCTTGCGTGCCTTTCTATTAGCACCACCCATTTCTCCTCATCATGGTCATACTGGGGAGAGAGTGGCAGCCCCTGTGTTCTGGGGTCCAATTGTGCAGACAAAATTTCAGTCCTCTTGGAAACTGCCACTTCTTTAGCAATTTTGTCCACTAGATTGTTGCCTAAGGACACAAAATCTGTCCCCTTCTGTGCTCTGGACAGTGGATCACAGCCAGCTTCCTGGGGAGCCATAATGCTTGCAACAGGTCTGGTATCTCATCGTTGTTCTTAATTGTCTTTCCCTCAGCTGTGAGTAAACTTCTTTCCATATATATCGCCCCATGTATATGGAGGGTAGCGAAGGCATACCTGCTGTCTGTATAAATGCTCACCTTTCTACCTTGACCTAGTTGTAGGGCTTTGGCTGGGGCAATCAGTTCAGCCTTCTGTACTGAGGTACTGGTCAGTAGGGGTGAAGCCCAAACAACTTCAGAGGTTGTTGTCACTGTAGCCCCAGCATCCCTGTGCCCATCTCTGATGAAGCTACTCCCGTCTGTGAACCAGGTGACCTCAGCATCTGACAGTGGAACACCTTGTAAGTCTGGTCTTATGCAGTGAACTTGAGCTAGCATCTCAGAGCAGTTGTGCAGGGGGCTTCCTGGTCTGGGTCTGGCAGCAGTGTGGCTGGATTGAGGGTTGCAGGTGCCTGAAAGATTATTCTGGCGGGGTTGAGAAGTAGTGTCTGGTAATGGGTTACTCATGTATTGCTCAACCATCGATCAGGGGGCTGCTTGAGCACTGATTCTAATGTGTGGGGGCAGTTATTATAAGACTCTGTCCCAAAGTCAGTTTGTCTGCATCTCTAACCAGCAGTGCTACTGCAGCAATAATAAGTAGGCAGGGTGGCCACCCAGCTGCCACTGGAGCTAATTTCTTTGATAATTAAACCATGGGTCTTTTCCAGGGTCCAATAGTCTGGGCTAGGACTCCCTTTGCCACCCCTTGGTGCTCATCAACATACAAATGGAAGGGTTTGTAGATGTTTGGTAATTCTAAAGTGGGGTGGGGAGGTGGGGGGTGGGAGGTGGGTGTAGGGTGGGGGGGGGCTTCTAATAGTTTCTGCTTAAGGGTATCAAATACAGTTTGCCTTTCTATGACCCAGGTCATATGGAGGCCCTCTGGGGTGAGGAGCACTGAATTTTCTGCTCCCGTATCAACCATAAACTGAACATGTTTCCTCTCCACTTTCAGGGTTATCCTAGGCTCGGGGAGGGGGACTGAGCCCTGTCCCTTTCAATCACTGTCATTTTCTCCCAGGGTGAGGATAGGGGCCACAGTCCCATTATCTGGTGGTGGTGGGAGTTTTGGGCCTTGTTTCCTGGGCAGTCTCTAGCCCAATGCCCGTCTTCTTTACAGTAAGCACATTGGTTCTTCCCTAGTTTGGATCTGGGGTCTCTGACCTTCAGTAGCCCTGCAATTTCTTGTCCCAGTGTAGCCAGGAGCATCTTTTCCATCTGCATTTGCTGCCTCTCCAGTATCTTAGCCAAATTCTTCTCTTGTCACCTATTTCTCTTATATTCTCTTTCTCTACTACATTGCTCTCTCTTTCTCTACATTCCCCTTCTGTTATAAACCTTCCGCCATTGCCACTAAATCCCTTAAAGTATTTTCTTCTAATCTTTCCAAAGACTGTAACTTTGCCTTTCTTTCTGGTGCTGCCTGATTAACATAGGCTAAAATGACAGCCTGCTGAGCTTCCCCTGACTGGGGTCATAGGGAGAGTATTGTCTAAAAGCGGCCATTAGCCGTGCTAAGTAGGCAATTGGACTCTCATCTATCTCTTGTCTTACACCATAAATTTTGGTCATATTAGTAGGCCAAGCACATGGCAGCTCTAAGACCTGCCAGTAGAGCCTGACCTGGAGACTCTCCTTACGGTCTGCCGTGTTGTGATCCTGGTTGGGGCGGGTGGAATGGAAGGCTTCTGCAATCAGGGCTGGATCTGTCAGCAGGTTGCCCATGGGACCAGTGACTAACTAACACTTGGTTTCTCTCCTCCATTGTGAAGAGGACTCCTAGAAGTTGCTGACAGTTGTTCCATGTGGGCTGATGGATAACAAAACAGTTTCTAACAGGTTAATCAAGTCTCTGGGATCTTTTGAAAAAGAAGCATTTTGGGCTTTCCAGTTATACAAATCACTGGTAGCAAAATGGCCAATAGTAGGTGAGAGGGTTGATTCCCTAAATCATCTGGGGCCCTGCAGGTCTAAGTGGGAGCATCACTGTAGTGTCAGACTGAGGGGTTCCACTCTTTCTGCAAGAGTGGAACGGGCCAGTCTCCTCTGATCTCTTTCTGCCCTCCCCTGATCCTGGGGGGCAGGGTCTTTCTCTGTTGGTTGTGCCCTAAGAGCCTAACAAAGATCAGCTTTGGAGGTCCCCCCACTGTAGGAATGGAGGGGGCTCTTTTCTTTTAACTTGTTTCAACTTCTGGGGTGGGGGCAAAAAAGCTTAACCCAGGGGAGGGGTCCCTCTAATCCATCTATGAATCCTTTCCAGGTGACTATGTAGGGAACCTGATCAAGGTGGTCAGTGAGGGGGGTGGAAAGGGTCGGAACACAATCTCCTCCACTTGGTGGATAGTTTTCACATCAAAGGTGCCACCCACTGGTCAGCTGACATTATATGTCGGCCACTGGGCTGAACAGAAAGTAACCATCTTTGCTTCTTGACAACCACACTATTGTTACTGGCGGTAGCTTTAACATCCTGCCAATGAGCAAGGGTTAGGTATAGGGGTGTAGACGGATTAGTCCTCATAGTAGGAGAAGGCTGAAAAAAGAAAAAATAATCAAGACAAAACACACAACAAAGAGAACAATGGACAGACAAACAAATCTTAACAATGTCCCAGGACGAAATAAGAAACAAAGGTACTCCTTCCTGTGGAAGGAAAGGGTACTCCCAAACACTCCAAACTGGCTGTCTCACAACCAGGAGATGTTCCTGGTCACCTTCCACTGAATGTCGATAGAACCAAATGGGTGCCTTGGGGCCGGGTGGCCCCTTGCCCAAGTCAGGACTCGAGAAATCTCTCTCTCCCTCCAGGTTCACCGTATAGGCACGTCTGCCCCGGTGAGATCCTGCAAGATACAAAACCTGATCAATTGGCACAAAACAAACCAACACAAAGATGCAGACAAACACAAGCACGCTTACCAGTTACACAACCTCTGGACCCTCGGGGGTTCTAGTGGGGCCTCTGGGGATCCCGGACGAGCCCCCAAATGTTGTGCCCAAGGCGCGACTCCCAGAGAGACCACCAAGGACCAAGCAGTCCAGCTGCAAAAGCAAGGTTTATTGCAAGGAACTCAATACAAGTCGACAGGAAACCCGTCACACACACACTCAGCAGTGAGAGGGTGGAGGAGTTGTAAGGGTTGAGAAACTGCTAGTTTTTACTGGCAAAACCCACAAGCTGGGTGACTGGGTACACGTCGCTTTTGGATTAGTGGGCTGTAGGTATTGCTGAGAGGAGTGGGGAACCTGGCAGGGGAAGCGGGGTGGGGATGGTTTATCTGTTCTTGTCATTGGTTGGCTTATTCTCAGGGACTTTTCACACTTGCCACAAGGACATCCGTCTGTTCTCAGGGATTTTTCAGACCACAGACCACCAGGACTTTCTGCCCTTCACCCTCAGAGATTTTCAGGCCAGTCACAAGGTCAAGATATCTTGTTTATGTGACTAAGTGTGAATGGTGGAATTTTCCACTGCTGTTCTAAAGTTAGGAGCTTTACTGAAATCTGCTCTTTTACTGAAGTCTACTCTTTTATTTCTTTCATGGGTTCTCTGGAGCTGAAATTAAAGATAGTTATGACTCATCATGTGGGTTCTGGGAACGGAATGAGATTTCTCTGCAAGAGCAGACAGTGTTCATAACTGCTGAGCCATCTCTCCAGCCTTTAAATGTGTTGTTTTAAGTCTGTCTGTGCTAATTTGTTACACAGAAGTAACAGAGCTTATGAGATGTAAAATACTAACACTAGTATAAAGAGAACCAGAGTGATGTCAAAGTAGCAATTTTGAGTTATTTTTCATTTTTAAATTTTTTGAAATTAAAATGTAATTATATGACTTCCCCCTTCCCTCTCTTCCCTCCACCCCTCTCATATATCCACTTTCAAATTCTCTCTCAAATTTAAATTCATGGTCACTTTTTCTTTAATTTTTCTTTTATACATACACAGAGAGGGGGAGAGGGAGTGAGCATTATAAACATATAAATATAACCTACTCAATGTATGCAACATTACTTGTATGTATATGATTTCAGGGCCAGCCACTTGGTCTTGAATAACCAATTGGGGGTATCTTTCTTGGATTCTTCCCTAGGAAAGACTATTTAATTTTTTCTGTTCTCAGAATTCTAAAGTAGTTATTTTTAATATTCAGATAAGGTAGACTATAGATCATAAAAAGATCACTAAAGATTAAGAATGCTATTTCATTGATGCTAGAGAGATGGCTTAGTTGTTAAGAGCACTGTCTCCTCTTTCAGAGAACCCAGGGTAAATTCCCAGCACCCACTATTTATAACTCTAGTCCCAGGGGATCAGATGTGGGGATATGTTTCAAATTTAATAAAAACAGTCTGAGATATCGGAGGACAGAGCTACCTCTTCCAGTCTTTGTTTTGTTTTTTTTCCAGAGTTTTCTGTGTAACAGTCCTGGATGTCCTGGAACTTGGTTTGAAGATCAGCCTGGCTTTAAACTCATAGAGATTCTCTTTGTCTCTGCTTCCCAAGTTCTTGGACTAACAGTATGTGCCACAGCTTCTTCTGCCTGCTCTGTCTTTCTAAGCCTGCCTTAAATACCTTCTTTGCTGAGTTAACGAGTGGCACAACCACTGCCTGCCTGGAAGCCTGGAACTCCTTCTGTAAACTAAAATGACCTCAAATTCAGATTGAATTAAGGGCATAGGTCACCACTCCCAGGATACTCCCTGTGCTGGGATTAAAGGTGTGAGTTACCACTGTCTGATCCTCCTAGACTGAATGTGGGTAGATCCCTCTGATATCTCAGACTGTTTTTATTAATTTTGAAACATATCCCCATGATCAGATGTCCTTTTCTGGCCTCTGTGGGCATGGCACACAGGCAGCACACAAACATACATTCAGGCAAACAGTCATCACGTGTAGAGAGTTAAACACCCTCTTCAATAACCTGCAGCAGCGAGAAGGTCAATCAAGTTCATAGACGCATTACCAGGCCTGGGGAACTTGTTATGATTGACTTGCCTAGAGTGTCCAATCCCACAACTGCCAAAGGCAGATTAATTTTGAAGGGACATGGGGGACATTTACCATGAGAGACTATTTTGAATTATAAAGTAAGTCTCAATGAATTTACAAAGTCATGCAAAGTAAAATTTCCATGCACCTTTGATTAAGTTGGGAGGCAGAGGTAGGTGGGGCTCATGAGTTTAAGGTCAGTCTGTTCTACCTGAGTTCCAGTTCCCTGCCAACAAGGGCTACACAGTGAGATCAGGCCTGAGTGATATATAAGAGTAAAGATAATAGGTGTAGAGCCCCAAAAGCTTGCATTTGAAAATAATACTCAAACCCATAGCATTAGCATACATTTAAAGAAATTTGAAAAGATAGCAAATAAAACTCAATGCAAGAAAGAAAAGAAAGCAAAAAATAACAGAGAAGGTCAATGAAGTCACTAACAAAAGTGATGGAGGCCATGAAAATTCTAACGTTATGAATGAAAGAGGGTCAATGAAATCAGGAGTAAACATGATGGGGTGGAACATACCCTAATATAAATGATAGAGGTAATGTGACAGAATTTACAGTTGGGAAAAGAAAGTGTCAAATTCCTGCCAACAAATTAGACAACTTAGCTAAAAGTGACAAATCTCTGTGAAAGCTTGCTTAAAAAGAGAAACAAGCTACCTCCATTTAGGAAAGATCTTGAGTTCATAGTTAGAAACCTGTTGCCAAGAAAGCACATGTCCAGATAGCTTTGGTGAACAGCACCAAACACCTGAGATAATTTAAGATGTAGAAAACAGAAGAGGGAAACAGAAGGACTGTGTCTCACTTCTCAGTTCATTACTGAGACTGTATCATGGATGTTCAAATCACAGATGGTGTAAGACAATCATAGACTAATATCTCTCATGAAAATAAATATAGGCATTAAAAATATCACAGCAAATTATAACAAATTATTATCTATCTATCTATCCAGGCATCCATCTGTTATCTATCTACTTATCATCTCTCTAATTTATCATTTACCTTTCCATGCATTCATCCATCCATCCACTTTTTTATCCATCCATTCAGCTATCCATCTATCTATCCATCCATCCATTTGCCCATCTATTATCTATTTATTATCTGTCTATCAATCTACCTATCTATTTATCTATCCACCTATCCATCCATCTATCTGCATATAATAATCCATGGGCATAGTTAGTAATCCCAGGAATGCACGGTTGGTATAATATTTAAAAATAAGTATTAAGAGACAGAGCAAGGTCATATGATTATTTTCATATATATAAACATTTCAAGAAAAGCCAATGTCCAGATATAATACAAACTCTCAACAATCCAAGAATAGAAAGGAGTACTTTGTCTTTTAAAAAAGCAATCTAATCTAAAGAACTTCTTAGTGGTGGAAGATGTTAACTGCTGTGTTCTCAGGCAAGGAACAAGGGAAACTGACTCTTCATCACTTCTCTTCAGAACTGCACTGGACGTTCTAGTCAATGAAGTAAGTGTGAAAATGAGGATTCAGACTGCATAGGAAGCAGCACTGAACTGGCTTGCAAATGATGTAATGTTTACATAGACATCCCATGGAACTTATAAAAGGCCTTCAGAGAAACCAGTGGGTCCACTGAGGCAGAAGGCTGCAAGGTTACTGCACAAAAACAATCAGTTTCATATGGTAGCCACACAAAATCAGAAATTGAAGTAAAAATACCTTCTACAGCAGCATCCGACTATGAAATGTCAATAGCTGGTCACTATGGTGTTCCAATTTCCTCTCTATCACTGTGATGAAATGCTTTGGCCAACATAGAGTAGGAAAGGGGTTATCTGGTTTACACTTCCAGGTCATAGTTTATCATGGAGGGAGATAAGGAGGGGAACCCAAGCATGAACTTGAAGCAGAAATTGTGAAGGGCTGCTCCTTGCTGCCTCACAGTCGTGCTTGGCTGGCTTCCTTATGCAGACCAAGACCACCTGCCTAGAGATGATGTTGTGGAGTTGGCCTTCCCGCATCAATCAATGATCAAGAAAATTATCCACAGACATGCTTGATAGCCAATGTGCTCTGTGAAATCCCTCAATTGAGAGTTCCTTCTCAGGGGACTTGAGACCAGACCAAGGTGACAAGGTTAATTAGGGCAGTGGACATGGTGGGCATTTGTAACCGGTTCTCCAATAACAGAGGCAGGAAGATCACGAATTTTAAGCCAATTTGAGCAATACAGCAATGCCCTCTCAAGCCAACCAGCACACACATACACACACACACACACACACACACATACACACACACAGAGTACATACATATGAATCAGGACTAAAACTTATATAATATTTGTAAGCCCCACGCACTGAAATCTACAAATCACAGTTGGAAGAAAACCAAGGATGATCTAAATAAATGAGGATGAATTATATCCATACCATGGAAACCTAAACATTTATTTGTGATGCTAACTTTCCCCAAACTGCAATATATGTTCATGGCAGCGCCACTCAGAATCCAGCAGGCATCATGTAGATGGTGACCAACTAACTGAGCCTGAATTAAATGACATGCAAATGATCTGTTTTAGCCAAAACAACTGTGAAAATAATATTTGAGGGTTTACTCTTATCTTAAAGTTTACCATACAGTTAAAGCAGTCAAGGCAGTGTTGTATTAGCGTGAAAACAGATCTACAAGCTAGAATGGAAACAAAGGAGGTGGCTCTTTTTCCTGAATTCTTATAAGGAGCCACCACAAGACTACTTGCCTCCCTAATGACAATCGTGGGACAGGTTCCTGTCCCTTCCTAGGTTCTGAGGAGCTATGGGACTTCTTTACGCAGTCCCCTTAGATCAGAGCTACAGACGGAAGCCATTCGGGGAAGTACAGATCCGGTTGCTTGCAGTGGGATATCCTTCCATGCACATGGCTATCACCCACCTCTCTGATCTTGTGGGAGACAAGGACTGTGGGATGCTGCCACCCAGGGCAATTCTTCCTCTTGGTGTTTATGTGCAAGATGGGTTGTTGTGCTATTACCAGTTAAACCAGCAAAACTGTGTTTTATCCTGTGTGTACTTGGCATGATTGTCTAGAAGTGACCCCAGATAGGAACAGCCAGTTGATTTGTGTATGTGTGATTGTTTGTGGAGGTCAGAGGTCAATCTTGGGTGTTGCTCTTTAGGAACTGTCCCCACCCCACCTCTTTTTGGGGGATAGGATTTTTCATTGGCCTGGGGCCCACTGAGTAAGCTATGTCAGCCAGCCAGTGAGCACTAGGGATCTCCCAAGCACTGGGATTGTAAGTGCATGCTGGGACATTTGGAGGAAAGAAAGGGAGGGAGGAAATTATAGAATTATGTTACAATTGCAAAAAAGAAATAACTAAAGAAAACATGTGCATGACACCATGCCTGGCTTTTAATATGAATATTGGTAATCAAACTCCAATCCTCATGCTTGCAAGGCAAGCACTTTGCTGAATGGCCATCTACTCAGCCTGAATAATTGATTTTTTTAAGCAACATGAAAAGGAAAATGATTAGAGAAAGGAAGGGCCTTTGGCACCAGCAGGTTTAATCCACTTCTGAAGCTAAGCTTTGGTAGAGCAAACCTTAGACGCTGCTACCCTCTGGGAGGACCCTGCTAAATAGTATTTCATACCATGGAATACTACTCAGCCTGAACAAAGAATGATCTATGGACGCACCAACAGTATGGGTGTGCCTCAGAGTAAATATGTTTAGGAAAATAAACCAGAGGACCCCTCCTGGAACAGTTTGATATTTATATGGAAAAGCGTGCATGTGCACATAAACACACACCATTCACTTTGATGACATCTCACAACATATTCTGAAATGAACTCAAAATGGGTCATAGATTTTTCTGGATCAGCTCAGTATTGGCATATGACAGCAAGCCCTGTGGTGCTATGAGACAGAAGAAGGGATGGGGAACAGGCAGCTTTGCATCTGTACACAGTGGCTGGGAGACCTGGGACAGGCAGCTTTGCGTTTGTACACAGTGGCTGGGAGACCTATGAAGTGAACTGTGACTTTAGGGCAGCTAGATGACGGGCTCCTCGAGATTTAGATCAGAAACAGGACCATTGTGAGGAGTTCACACAGTGAGACTGGATCTAACTTAACCCAGGCTGATGTCAAAGAGTCAGGCACACACCTGCAGCCAGGTTCTGAGTGCACCTCTCACACCATTTGCATGCTTTTGTTTGTTGGGTTTCCTGAGAAACTGCAGGACAAAATATCTGGGATAACTTTGGCCTCAGAGTTATAACTCGCGATGGTTGCAATCTGAGCAAGATGAATCCAGATTTTAATGTAGGACTGTAAGATTTATGTTTGTAGATGAGAACATAGAAAACCTTTGTAGGCTTGAGCCAGGCAAAGAAGTTTTAGATAAAATAGCCCAACACATGTGCTAACAGAGTAAAATTGACAAATTAAACTTTATCGAAATGAAGAACATCACAGACACGAAGAGAAGAAAATGATGGTAGAGGCTGGGAGATGGTGCCTACCAATCGCAGGTGTGATTAGAGACTTGGACCCTCAATACATTAAAGAGATCTCAAAGATTTTCAACATGAAAACAACTGAATTGAACATCTGGGCAAAGGATCTGAACAGACACCTCACCGTAGAGGAAACAAGGATGACAGAGAAGTATGGGCTAGGTATTTTTGAGTAAGTTCAATATAATTGGGAAATAATATAACTGGGGATATGCAAACTGAAGCCATGGTACTTTTACTTGCGAGCCTGTCTGCGTGTGTGCAATTCAGCCCATGTTGCTGAAGGGATTATAAATGATCTAACTTTGCAAACCAGTGTGGTAGTAACTTAAAATACATTCTTACTCTCAGACTGGCTAGCTACCTCAACACTAGGCTTACCCAAAAGCAATAAAAGTTTATAAAAGGACACAAAACTTCAGATATCTGATTTGCAACAGCTTCAAACTGGAAACAATTAAATGTCTTTCTTCATCATCATCATCATCATCATCTTGCAGTAATTAGGTATTGAACTATGAGCCTCACAAATGCCAGGGAAGCGCTTATACCCAGGGTCCAAATATCTTTCAGTTAGGAATGGATAAAACACACTGTGGTACACCTACACTGTGAACTACTACTTAGCATGAAAATGGAATGAGCTATGGCATACCCAGGACGACATGGATGTAGCCCAGAAGAATTATGTTGAGGGCAAGAAGCTAGATGCTACGTTTTCTTAATATGAAAATTCAGAAATTGTTGACTTTCAAAACACGTGCAACTTACTGATGTCCTTCACAAGGTAAGATTGCTGTTTGGGGCCTCTTGCATCTCCCACTCTGGACCTAGTGCCTAGCATCTTTGCCTGCTTGCTTCCCCGGCTTCTGGGGCAGGAGAACTCTATAATTTTTGGCAGGTGGGGAGCAGTGGACCCTAGTATGATCCAAGTGTGGAGTGATTTTATGTTACCGCTACTACAGAGAAAGCAGACAAGTAATTATAACATAAGAACAGGAACTTGAATACTCCAAAGGAAATGTTGGGAAGACAGTAGAGACAAAAAAACCCAACAGTAGCACCAAAGTCATGCGGGTGGGGGGTGAGCTGGGGGATGGGGGTGGGCTTTGCTCCTCCTGGCCCCAGGCTGCACAACCTGGGCGGGTGAAGTCCTTGCAGGCCTCGGAAGCCCCCGCCCGAGGAGCTAACCATTTATGTCACACTGTGACAATTATTCTGCATAAAATTATCATTAAAAACCCTAATTTTTCAGCTTCCAACCCCGCCAGTGGCCTTTTAGCATTCTTTAGCGCCGCGTCTGCAGGCCGTGATCAGAGGCTCATTACCGCGGCGTGGCGCCCCGTGCGCTCGCAATCAAGCGCTAATTAACCCGCCCGGGGCCGCGCCAGCGGGGCGGGGTCAGGGACTGTCCAGCGGCCCGTGGGGCGGGGTTCACGACCTGGGGACTATCTTAGCTTGGACCCTAAAGATCCCAGCCTGGGGCTGTGAGTCAGGATCACTGGCCTGGGAATTAGGGTCAGAATCCCAAGCCTGGGCACCAGGGTCAGGGTCTCTGATGTGGGCAGTAGGCTTAAGGTTCTGGACCTGGAGACTAGGGTCAGACCTAGGGACTAGAGTCACAATCCCAGGTTTGGGGACTAGGGCACATAGATCTTGGCCTCCAGGACCAGAATTAGAAAATCTCCAGCTTGGGGACTAGGGATAGAGAGGTATTCAATATAGGAAGTGGAGTCAGGGTTCCTAATATAGTTGGGGGTGGGGAAAAACACGTGGCCAAGATCCAGACTTGGTTTAAGCCTGAGAACCCCCAATCTGGGTCCTCAGACCAGTCAGTGTGCACATCTTACCTTTATGACACAGGTGCAGGGGTGCCAGGCCCTCCACGCTGAGCAGATCTGGGTCTGCCCCGTGCTGCAGCAACAGCCTGGTGCAGGCAGTATGGCCTCTGAGACAGGCCTTGTGTAGGGCACCATGACCTCCTGGGCTGGCATCCGGATCAGCGTTGTGACTGAGTAGGTGTCGCACACAGAACATGTGGCTGTGGGCCGCAGCGATGCACAGTGGCTTGGTGAGCTCCTGCTTGTACCCCAGGGTCCAGAGGCCTGGGTGGGGAGGGAATATGATTTAAGACTGGGGTAGATTGAGGACAGGTGGGGCGGGTGTGCAATTTGCTAAGGCTGGAGGGTGAAAACATTTCTTAAAGGTAAGTACGAGGTGGGTGTGTGGGAGAGGCATTTGAGAGTATAATTAGAGATGCATACCCCAGACAGAGAACCGACAGACAAATGGAATGAAAGACAGATTCCCTGGGGGAAGAAGAAAAAAGTGGCTGGGGAGGGCTAAAATTGAGATTACTTCGAGATAAGGGGGGTTTTCTAGATGTAAGGCCATTGGAAATGTGCTAAGATTTAGAGTTAAAGGCTAGTGCAGAAGGAAGAATGGGAGTTATAAGATGTATGTATGGACGGGTGTACATAATCGCAGTCAGGAGAGATCTCTTCTAGGCTCTAATTGGGGGTAGCTTGAGAGAGAAGTGGGTTGTGATTTTAGGTGTTTTTAGAATGTAACCTTCTGCCACCTACCCTTTCATCATTAAAAGGAAACATACAAACATACAAAACAAATGCCATCACCATGGTTTGCTGAAGAAAAGACTTCTTTTGAGGAAACAAAAGTTGAGTGTTCTTGGAAATGGTTGCTATACAAGGTTGCTTTTATGCACTGTTCAAAGTCCCCACAATTCTGGTGCGCCTGTGTGTATGTGTGGGTGTGGGTGTGTATGTGTGGGTGTGTATGTGTGTGTGTATGTGTGTGGGGTGTGTGTTTATGGGGGAGGTCCCCTGTGAATACCATCAGGGAACAGACACATGGCAGAAAGGCTTTCTGTAATGATGGAAGAATCGATAAGGTGGCTGTAATGAGCTGTACAGGAGACCCCTTTTGAGGTCACCTCCTTTCTGGGACACATGCTGGGCTGTTTTGAACCACACATTCATTAATTACCTACCTGCATGTGGCAGAGAATCCCAGTCAGCTGCTTGTCCCAAAGGCCTAGCCTTAGGCTGTTTGCTCAGTGGGGTTTTGTAGAATATTATTTTAAGATGTGTTATGTTTGTTATGCTGTGGAACATTGTTTAATGATGTAAAGATGTGCTACATTCTTTTATGTTGTATTTGTTTAACTCTGTGAAGCTGTATTACTTTGCCTGTCAATGAAGAGCTGAACAGCCAATAGCTAGACAGGAGGAAGGATGGGCAGGGCTGGCAGGAAGAGAGAATAAACAGGAGGAGAAATCTGGGAGGGAAGGACGAAAGTAAGATAGTGAGGAGAGGAGAAAAGCGCCAGCCACCCAGCCATGGAGCAGGAGTGAGAGTAAAGCCCAGAGGCAAAAGGTAGACAGGGTGATTTGAGAAAAGCTGGCTAGAAACAGGCCAAGCTAAGGCCGGGCATTTATAACTAAAATTATGTTTCTGTGTGTGATTTATTTGGGAGCTGGGTAGCATGCCCCCCCCCCCAAGGGCCAAAAGAGCGAACAGTAGAAAAAACTCAAGTGAGGAAATTGGGGGAGGGACTGTCACTACTAGTGTGGAGTGACAGTTGTTGGAAACCCAGGGATTGATTGTGTGTCTCTTTTCCAGGGAGGACAGTCTCATAACCGGGATGAGGTGAGTCTTTCTTTAGGAGAAAAGCCTCCCGCCTTCCTCAGGGACCACACCTTGGACTCCTGCTTTGGTGCATTTCCCAAGATACAGAGTGGGCAAAAGAACAGAGAATCCAAGTATCCGAAACCTCTGTTTTCCTGGTCCTCATTGGGCTGGGGCTGCTGTTACCATGGTGCTCTGCTGTCAGCACGTCTGTGTCATGCCCTGCAGATGTGCTCCAGAAACGTGGGGAAAAGGGCTCAGAAGTCTATGGGAGGGGACTAGATTTTAGGTTTTGGCAACATGAAAAACGAGGTTAAGCCAACAGTCCTCCCTTCCCTGGTTGGGGGAGGGTGGCTTACCATTTGAGTACATGTGACTCCAGGGTAGGGTAGCATGTGATCTGAAAAGTAAACATTGCGTAGCATTTAAGCAGCTGAAATTCTTGGTCTGAGGCATGTGAAGAAGGGACACCCAAAAAGATCTCACTAGGAGATGGTGCAGTCCAGATTAGGATTGACAGCACCCAGCCAGCAGGCTTTATACTTGTTACAAACAGCATAGCCCTTGGGCAGTGTTTAGGGTTCAGTTCCCCCTTCTCCTGAGAGGTATAAACAGAAAAGTGCTGGTAAGAACCACCTTTTACATTCTTAGCCTGCTAGAGCTCCAGGGTTAGGACTTGGGACAATGACCACAGATTCTCAAATTCCCACGGTCTGCCAGAGCTGTGGTGGATTTCAACACAGCAATGCATGGCAGGTGGGTGCCTAGTACAGCCTACCAGCTCCAAAGCCTGGGTACATCTGGATGGCTCAGAATGTAGCAGCCACATCTGAGTGGCAGGAGTGTGTTCTGACACACAGCACCAAGATCTGCAGATTTACTTCCCCTTACTTGTTTACAGATTTCTCTAAGTTCCAAGAGAAGGATCTGTTGCCTAGTGTTCTTCCCCCTGTTTGGGTTTTAGGATTTCACTCCCACTGTTAAGTTAAAGTGGTATTCACTAACTCATAAAAGGACCTCACACCGAGCTTTGTGTCAGAGGTCTAGTATAGTATAGTATAGTATAGTATAGTATAGTATAGTATAGTATAGTATAGTATAGTATAGGTCTGTCTAGCATCCTCAGCTGCCAAGTCAACAGCTAAACCAAGGCTTTGCTTTCGAGGCAAGAGACACATCCAACATCACTAGATGGGTACTTCTCACCCATCATTTTCCTTTTTATGGCCCATCACCCACAGGCCAGATTTGTTTACAGACTGCCTTTGGTTAGGGATGCCCCTGAAAAGCAGAGTCTGAGTACTCAACCTTTAGTTGAAGCTTAATGGGGCACAACTGAGCTTTAGAGGAATTGGTACCTGAGAGTCCAAAGGTGGCCAAGGATGTCACCCGCCATTCCATCTCTCCATTACTGATCTCAAACCCCGTGTTAGCATCCTGAAAGAACTGCTCCATGAGAGATCAAACATGGTCCAGGTCTCCTGCCATCTATGCAGCATGGAACTGAAACTCTGGAGTCCCAGCACTACTTTGAGGCTTTTTGTTTATCTTCTGGAAGATCTGCAGTTTTCTCTCAGCTGGCAGAGCAGCTGATTGCAGGACTGACTCTTTAGCAGAGGAAGATGGCCTTATAGAGAGTGGGCTATTTCTATTGTCACCATTCAGTTGTCTTCGAGTTGGAGCCCCGTGCCAGTGTATTTATAACTCCTCAGGGCTCTGATGTCATAATGGTTACTTGATATGACCAGGGTCATGGGACCACCACGCTGTCACCGACTTCACTTACCCCTGTGATTGTATAGATGCTAACTCCAAAGGAAAAGATGTCTCTCCTGTCACAGCACTGCTTTGCACAAGTCAAGTCAAAGACAGACACCAGACACATGCCCTTAACAGGACAGACAGATGCAGTATTTCTCTTATTCACAGTTTGGTCAGGTGACCCTAGCCTTACGCAGTACTGACGACACCTGTCTGTGGAGGTTAAGTGACTAGTTTCTAAATATGACCTCAGTGACCAAAATGCTTAGCATATAAATAATATTCTCTCAGATTTAAGAAAATACCACATTTAGAAATGGTAAGTAAAGGTCTTAAGTTCAGAGGAAAATGAGGAGACATGGGTGCCTGGTTGCTGCTACTTAAGGATTGTGGCATCCACTTGGGGTAACAGGCTTGGAGAGAAAGAGGCAGGGCCAGGACTGCTCAGTCATGTGAACAAGCTGTGATCAAAGCCCATTACATTTGGTTCCAGAACCTGTTCCCTGTCCAGCATGCACACTGCCCAGATTCTGGGTCTGACCATGGGATCTGCTCAGAGCTGCAGCTGAACTGCTAGAAGCTGCTTTGCAGAGAGGACCCTGTGGCTGGAATGTGGTTTGGTGCTGAAGGAAGGATGTGATGGCTCCTCTGAGTCACTTGAGGGAGGCTGAAGCAGGAAGCCGTCTTCCCAACCAGCCTTTTGGTCCCAGTGTGTATAGCACTCAGGTCCTAACAGTGTTTTCTACACAGAGAAATGTCTGTCAATTTAAAGAGGCTTGGGAGATGTTCCAATTAGTAAAGTACTTGAGTTCAATACTCAGAACCCAATGTAAGAAAGAAGTCAGGTGTGGTAATGTAAAGCTTGAATTCCCAGGACTTGGGAGACAGATGGGTGGGATTCCCTGGCCAGCCAGCTTAGCCTAATCAGTGATATTTTCCAACCAACAAGAGATCTGTCTCCAGTAAAGAAGGTAGACGGCTTCTGAGGAATGTCAATAGACTGTTAGGAGTGTGTTCCAGAAGAGCCAGGCTGCATCTCAAACTGACAGCAAAAATGTGTAGTGTAGTTCACATGGCACTGGTTTTGTGGTCCTGAGAGATGAAAGAGTTAGGGGGCCATGGAGACTTGTGCCAAGGTTCTAGAGAGCAGCCAAGGTCATACAATGTGCGGCAGGGTTAGATTCTCTACAAGGAGGTCGCTGGGAAGCCATTGTCCATGCTGTGGTGGTGAATCCTAAGTTTCATTGGAGACCTCAGGACATTGGCAACACTGGGATCACTGGACGTTCACCAAGGACAACTTCAGGCTCAGAGTAGAGCTGGCCCAGGAGAATCAGTGTGTGCTGTGGGCTGCAGAGCTGGAGGGTGGGACTGGAGCTCAGGCAGCAGATGTGGAACTGCAGGACTTGGTGTTTGTCCTGACTTGTAGGACTTGATACTTGGTTCTTCCCTGGCCTGGTCTTTCATTGTTGTGACTGCCTTCCCCTTTTTTGGACTCTGTGCCATTGGAAGTCCGTGATTTGCTTTTATAATTTATAGAAGCTCATAGTTAAGAGCTTGTCTTGAGGGCCAGTGAGATGGCTCAGCAGATAAATGTCTGTTCCATAAGCCTGTCAACCTAAGTCTGATCCCTGGAACCTGAATCTCAGATGAGACTTTGAGTTTTCTCTCTCTCTCTCTCTCTCTCTCTCTCTCTCTCTCTCTCTCTCTCTGTCTATTTATAGACTGCACATGCATGTGGAGGCCTGAAATGAATGGTCGCTCTCTACTTGATTTATGGAGGCTGTGTCTCTAACTGAATCCCGAGCCTACCAGTTTAGGTGGTCCAGGTGGCCAGCTTGCCCAGGGTATGCCTCCTCTCCTTTCTCAGTACTGGGATTGCATGTAGCCCTCCTGCCTGCCTGGCTTTTCCCAGGGCATCTGGGGATCTGAACTCACATCCTTGCACTTGTGTGGCCAGTGCTTTTCCACGGAGCCAGCTGCCCAGCTTTGGACTTTTGAGCGTTATTAAGACCATTGAAGACCGTAGAGACTAATGAGATAGAAAGGAAGCTTTAGGCTCAGGGGCGGGCATGTGATGATTTAAAAGGACATGTTTGGGCATCCAGCTGATGAAACATGGAACCACCATAGTTAATTTTCATCGTTAACATGACTAGGTAGAATCACCATGGTTACAAACCTCTGGCTGTGCCAACAAGGGCATTTCCCAAAAGGTTTAGCGGGCAGCACCATCTCATCGGCTGGAGTCCTGGACCGAGCAGAAGGGAGGAAGCAAGCTCAGCACCAGTGTTCACATCTCTCTGCTTTCTGACCGTGGACAAGATATGAGCATCTGCTTGCCCCTGTTCCCACAGCCAGAGTTATTTTTCCATCATACCTTCCCTGCTTTGCAGACTGTGCCTTCAAACTTTGAACCCAAACAAACCCTTACTTTGCTAGGTTACTTTTCGCGAATATTTTACCCCAATATACCCATCTTTGTTCTTGTTACAGAGTCACAGGCACAGGTGGGTGTGCACAGGCTGACCCTATGGCTGGAGCCTAACTGTGATGCTTGGACATAACTGCTCCACAGAGGAGGGCCTCAGGATATACTAGCTGTAGAGGGGGATGGCTGCCTGTCCATCAGGGATGCCTCCACATAGGTAGATACGGGATGCTGGCTGTGCAGAGAGGCAGAGGGTTCACTGGTGAAAGATACTGTGGTTGGAGGGGATTGGCCATGAGCTACAGCACCCGGCCCAGCTCATTCTAGCATTAGCATTGTTTCCAATTCCGAATGCAGGCACACACCATCTTATTTTCCCGAAATGGACGGTAATCAGATCCACTTCTGGAGGGCTCTGGCTGTAATATGAGGCAACCTCGGCTTGCCCCTCACTTTAAACTGGAGGATGTTTTCCAAGCTGTTGCAATCTGTCATTGGATGTTTTTAAGAAGGTTGGAGGGGCTGAAGTGAGCTGCACTCTAGGCTAAATTTAGCTTTCTGTGTGTTTTAGCCAGTTCACTCGATGTCTGAGCTGGGATTCAGTACCTAGGGAGTAGACCTTTAAAAATAACTCCTGGCTTTTGCAAGTGGGACATGAGGATGATTTCACAAACCGGGCCGAGAGCTGACTTTTTTTTTTTTTTTTTTTTTTTTTTTTTTTTTTTTTTTTTTGCTAGACCAAGAATAGAAGCATTGTTGACCACTACATTAAATAAATAAACCAACTGACCTGGAAACCAACTCATCCTTTCCTTTAGTCCTTCACCAAGGTTTTTGGGGTGTGTTGTAAAGCTTTGGAGGTTCAGAGATGAAAGCCCATCCAAAAGCATCACACAGAAAACAAAACAAAACTGTCTAAAAGACCCAACCAGAGCCATTTAATTTTCCTCCCCACCAGCTGTGGGAAGTCCTTAGGGTTGAGAGGGCTACTCCTTTCTGACACAGTGTTCTGGGTTGGGCTCCTTACCTACTTCTGCCTCTAAGTGACACTGTCCGGGTACACCTCGCGTGGCCCAGTGTTCCCACCTCACCCCTCAACTCAATCAAAATCATGCACAGCCCCAAGATTCAACTCAGACTTCACCTTCTTCACCAAACCCAGTCTATACGGAAACCAAACTTACTTTAAATGTGAATTTCCTAATAAGTTGCTGAAAAATTGTCAAAACCTGAGAAGTATGGTTAAACAGAAGGACCAGAGACTATAGTTTTCCTTTTCAAATGCAGAACAAAAAGAGATTTCTTAGACTAGGGAATGTCACACTAGGTCCAGAAAAGCCTCTACTGGATTAGGAAAGATGGTCTGGAGATGTTTCAAAAATGGGTATCATTGTAGATCTGGGGGGTCAGTAGGAGTCTATCAAGGTGAGCAGGAAAAAATGTGGCTTGGGATGTGATTATTCATTATTATGCAGTGCAGTGGGGTGAAGTAAGGAGTGTGTGCACTTCAATCTGGAATGGGTGGTATCCTGACAAAATCTGGATGATGGTTCACAGTGGAGCAATGCCTAACACTTTGGTTGCAAAATGGGATTTTCTATGGAGCTAGAAAAGCCAGGGATGACAGGACCCCAGCGTGAAGGCTGTGCTGTGTGGTGCTGTGGCCTGGGCATCAGGAGCACCAGGAAATGGTTGCTCTGTCTGCAGCCAGGTTGAGACCATGCTCCGGAAGGGAGCTAGGGACGCTACAAAACGCTGCCTCAGGCTGCCCTGAAAGTCCACTGATGGTGATTTGTATGAACATACAAAGAGGAAACAGAGAGTCTCTGGGATGCAATCAGTTTCCAAATGATCTCAGTAGGCCAGAGCAGTGGGCTAAGTCGGTGATCCAAACCAGTGGGGAAACTCCAGGCATCTATATAGGATGCTGTTTCTTATAAACTGAGGTTCTCAGACTTCTACTCACGGCTCCTGGTCCTCCTGTTTACGGCTCTAGAGGCTTCTTTTTCTTGTTGTCTAGCTCAGAGGTAGTTGATGCCAAGGGCATACTGATGTTTGCACCCAAATTTAGATGACACAAATGTAGCAAGTTATCTAGAGTTATTTTAAACCATCAAAGCATGTCTGTACAGAAGGGTGACTTGTGTCACTGAGGGGTCAGTTCAAGTTCACTTACCTAGGCTTTCAGAACCCTGACCCCTTCCTGGAGTCCCCAGACAACTGTGCTTTGCCAACTGGAGTCTCCTTTGATCTCTGTTTTGAAGGTGGCGCACATCTGGTCTGTCTCCATCTTGGCCCACAGTTGGTTTGGTTTTTCTTGGCTCGTGTCATGTTTCCCAGTTAGGCTACTAATTTATCATTTATTGATTGTGGGAGTGGGTTTTCACACCCTAAACTGCCTTAGCTGACCTTTTTCTTTAGTTCCCTCTCTGTCTCTGGTGTCATCGTTAAAATCTTCTCTCTTTTCTTGCAGTGAGGTTCCACGGAGGTTCTGAGCCGATCGTACCTACAAATTCCTCGGTGTGCTGTTCTCTCCTGGAAAAAGGATTGCCAATGAATTTAATCTGCCCCAAGTCAGCAGATATGATATTATTTTTTCTTCAGAAGTACTACTTTGTCTTGTTTGTGTGGTAAATGGTGGTGGGGCACTGAACAAATGGAATGGCAGAGTGTGGAGTGGGTGGAGAAGAGGAAGGGAAAATCTAAGCAGGAGAGGAGGACCAGTTTTTGTCTGAATGACAGGTGATAACCCAATTTGAATATCACATTCGGAGAATATTATTTGAAGGTTTAAATAATAAGCATATGCTTTGTCCACAAAAGGGCTAAAAATATCGTCATCTTTCCTAACTGTCTTGTCATGGAGACAGTGATGAGGTTTTTTTGTTTTTTTGGTTTTTTTTGCCTCTGAATCCAGTGAGATGAAGGTGAATTCTACCTTGAGATGACAATGGGTTGGTCGGTTGCACATGTGGTGGAGTCTGAGTGGTGATTCTTATCTTTGTGGGATGCTAGGATCTTGGCTTCCTGTACCTGAGTTGATAAAAGGTCATCTAAATATGCGTACTCTTGGGACTTTGTGGGACAGCCCAGCCAGGTCTAAATGCTGAGCAGATGGTTTGATGACAGGGATGGCCCTTTCTCTTCAGCAGTAATTTTTTTATGTGTCCCGGCCAAGAGGAGGAGCTTCGGAAGCAGGCTACCGCTGCCATTTACCTACGCTGTCAAGGTAGAAGCAATGCTTGGTTTTCTTCCTGGGCCACTGGAACCTGTCATGGCTTCCTGCTGGGGTCAAGTGTCCAAGCTGGTGAAAACTTGAAGGGCCAAGAAGTCACAGTCATGTGGACACTTCAGAGTCTTTGTTCTTAATCATGCTCCTTTGCATTGCCGGCCCAGTCAGCGCGACTCTTTTTTTATAAATGGCCATCCTCCACCCCACATTCTGCGTTTACTTTTATTCTTGTCTTGAACAGGAAGACTGGCAGGTGTGTAAAGCTCCATTTTTGACTCCCAAGACACATCTACCCAAGTTGGCAGCACAGACATTAATATGAGGAATGTTAAAGTGCCTTAACCTTTTCTCTGAATGACAATGTGAATACAGCACACCTCATTTAACAAAACATTAAAACATTTACTTCCTCAGATCAAGTGTATCTATTAATAATGACTTAAATTATCTGTACCAATTTCACATTATTAAGAAATCTCATTTCCATCATGCAGAGGAACACAATACAGGAAATGAGGGGAACCACCCTTGTAACTTACTTTCCCCGATGTGCTACACAGCCCAGCACAGACAATGTAAAGAAACAAGGTCTAGCCCCATCACTGACATGATCACAGCCCACATGTGCTTTTTGGTGCCCAGGATGCAATGGTGCCCTTGAACGTGAGCTGCCACTGTGGCTGAATGCAAGACAACCCTGGGGAGGACATTTATAGACTCTAGGGATAATGCTGGAGAGCCTGTCAGAGAACATTCCATGCCCAAAGAGGCGACGACGTTTTCTTTGAAACTGTCCTGGGGATTTAATGACACGGTGAAATTGCAGCTTCTGCCTCTTGAGACAAATTGCATGTTCAGCCTGATTGTTTGCTATGAGTCTCACCCGGGGAGCAGGATGCTTCCCTCTTGAAGTTGGTTTAGTCTGATTGTTGTGCTCAGTGAGCTCTGTGACCCTGTTTGAAATCACAAGTTCCTGGGGCCTCTTCCCATTCTTTTACAAAGGGCCAAGGAGAGCAATTTCATCTGATGGACGGAAAATTCTTTGGATTTCTTTATTTAAAGTTTTCTTTTAATAAATCACATGTATTGATTTACTTTGTGTGTGTGTGTGTGTGTGTGTGTGTGTGTGTGTGTGTGTGTGTGTATGTATGTGTGTATGCTCACATACACCTCTGAGTTCATGTGCCAGCAAGCACCATAGCAATTTTGTGGCATATGTGGAGGTCAGAGGAAAGGTTTCAGGGTTTAATTTTGCTCCCACCATGTGGGTCCCAGGGACAGAACTCAGGTTGTCACATCTAAAGATTAAAACCTCTATCACTGAGCTATCTTGCTGGCCCTGGACTTATTTCTTATTGGAAAAAAAGGCTTTAAATCTCCAACAGGAAAAATTATGTAAATAAATGAATATTAAATGAACATAATATCCAAGTTTACTAATTTAAAGTGTAAGTTGCATGGTTGGAGGGTGGCTCTGTGGCTAAAGCACTGGCCTTCGGACTCTTGGTACCTACAAAAGTGACTGGCATGATGGGCATGGCCAACCACCACTCTGAATGCTCTGGGCAGAGACTGGGAACTCCCCAGCTCCAGGGTCATCAAGAGAGGCTTCCTCCATGTATATGATGACAAGCAATCAAGGAAGACAAGGAGCACCAACCTCTGCAGCACCAACCTCTGCCCTCCGCCTGCCATACACACGCTCCCACCACCAACCTCTGCCCTCTACCTGCCATACACACGCTCCCACCACCAACCTCTGCCCTCTACCTGCCATACACACGCTCCCACCACCAACCTCTGCCCTCTACCTGCCATACACACGCTCCCACCACCAACCTCTGCCCTCCGCCTGCCATACACACGCTCCCACCACCAACCTCTGCCCTCCGCCTGCCATACACACGCTCCCACCACCAACCTCTGCCCTCTACCTGCCATACACACGCTCCCACCACCAACCTCTGCCCTCTACCTGCCATACACACGCTCCCACCACCAACCTCTGCCCTCCGCCTGCCATACACACGCTCCCACCACCAACCTCTGCCCTCCGCCTGCCATACACACGCTCCCACCACCAACCTCTGCCCTCCGCCTGCCATACACACCTGCACACACACGTGCTCCCACACATATTTGAACATACATATGCATACCAGACATGTATATACATGTGGAAAATGTAAGTTAGGGACTGGGGATGTAGTTCAGCTGATAGAGTGCTTGCCTGGCATGTATCAAGCCTGGGGTTCAAGCCCCACATGAAGCACTACATTAAGAATGAGTATGATGAAACATGCCTGTAATCTTAAGAGGTGGAAGAAAGCGGACTGGAAGACCAAGGTCATAGTTAGAGCTCAGCTATCTCGCAGATTGGAGGTCAGCTTGAGCTAAATGAGACCCTACCTCAAAAAAAAATTACAATGTCAGTTATATTTTTTGTTAAACCATGAAAGCGTGTCTTAGAAAATGGTTTTGAAAGCCCATTGATGCTGACAGAGGGTTCATTTCTGTTAGACTGGAAATGCACATGTATGGAGTTGACGTATACAAAGCATGCTCCAGTTACTTGAAGCAAATGGATAGTGTGGGAGTTCCTGCCTTGGAGGATTGTGAATCTAGAGGTAGATGGACAAGTTAGTTATCAGCAGTAACTGGAATTACATCATCAGAGGCCTAAAGAGTTTGTGCTTTGGGTATATAGGGTGACACGTAAGGTGTCAGAGTAGCTGGAGGCCACAGCAGATGCCTTTCAAAGGTGGCATCTGAACAGAGCAGTGGGAAGCTGGTGTGTTTCTCTCTTGGGTGTATGTATCTTTCTTGATTTTTGCATGGGAGCAAACTCCGCTATTCTTCATTGAGAAAAGGAGGGTTGGTGCTATGATACCAAGGGTGTCATCTAAAAGGTGGCATTCTGGAGTTCAGATGGAAGGGATAGAGAGACAGAAAATTCCAGCCTGGCAGGAGGCCTAAGGGTTGGAGCTGAGGGTTGTCACAGACTGAAACCCCCTTAAGGAAGGCTTGGCGCTCTAGCTGTCAGTGACCTCAGGATCCGGCTCAGCTGTAGAGAGTCACTTCACTACTCAGCATCCTTCCCAAAGTAGCCAGGAGTAATGAAGACTTCAGATACCAGTGGAGAGAACCCGACATTTTCACCTGAAAATTGCAACAAGCCACTTGGGCTCCAAAGCTCAGAGTCAGACCTGTGCCAATACCTCCACTAAGCATGCATTCTAGGTTGATCCTAGCCAGTGTCCCATGAGGCCAGCACTCTCCAGCATCTGACTGTGAAGCACAGAGATTCTTGGAAGGAGAAATTGATATGCTACCAGCACTCAGAGAGCCCAAAGGTCTCAGAAGCTGAGAGGGTTTTAGGACTGCCAACTTGGTTAATATGTAGTTTAGTTTTTCAACCACCTGAGGTGAAGGACAAAGCCTTTTTTTTGTTTGTTTTGTTTGTGTGTTTGTATCACTGCAAACATTTCTAAAGATTAGCAGACAGTGTCAGAACCAAACACTTCCTTGGGAGGTGCTTGCCTCCCAGAAGGCCTAGGGTAGGTAGCATTGGAGTGTGGATTAGTGTTTGGAGTCATATCTGATAGGTGAAGGGAGTCTGGGAGGGAATGGCTGGAGCAGACAGGTCATCCAGTCTTTGCCCTAAAACCTAATTTTGTGCCACTGCATAGAGGATGCCAAAATTTCTCTGTGCAGCACCAGATAGTAAATGTTTTAGGTTTTATGGGCTACGTGGTCTCTAAGGCAACTACTCAGCTCTGGCTTTGGGTTACATAAACAGCTGGAGATTATTTGTCAACAAAGAAGCTGCATGCCAATAAAACTTTATTCATAAAACCAGTTGGCTGACTGTTGTTGCTATGGGTAAGTAGGAACTGTCTTTGCAGTTTCTTTGATAAAAATACTCTGAGAAAAGCAATGTAAGAGAAAGATGTTGTTCTGGCTTACAACCCAAGAGAGAAGTTCATTATGGAGGGGCAGTAAATCTGGCAGAAGCTTGAACTGTCACATCACATTCACAATCAGGAAGCAGAGAGTGATGACTGCATGCTGCTGCTCAGCTCCCTTTCTCCACTTGTACAGTCCAGAATCCCAGCCAGGGAATGGCGCCACCTACAGTGGGCATGCCCATAGGTGCATCTTTTAGGTGATTCTAGTCTGTCAAGTTGGGAAGCAAGGTGGTGTGTGTCTTGGCGCTAAACTCTCTACTTCTACCCTTACTATGTATGTTAAAGAATTTAAATTTTTTCTTTCCAGATCATGCTGCCTAATGGCTGCTTGTTATCTTTTCAGACAAGTGTCACCACTAAATCCTTAGACTCCACTCTTACATAACAGTCTCCGACTCTCCTCTCTGCTCTGATGACCACTTCCTTGGTTCCGTTTGGGTCTCCTTGCCCTGAACAATGTCTCATACCCTGTGTGCACCCCACCCTCTGCTGAGTTCCTTTTTCTCCATCCAAGGCCAACCTGAATATCCCATAATCCATCCAGTCTGTAAATACTGACCAACCAGTGTCTAGCAGGATATGGAGTCCAAAGCTAGTTGTCCCTCAATATCCAAGTCCTGATGTTGGTGTTAGGGATTAGGAAGGTAGAATCTGGCAACAGGAGGTGTGCCCGACATGTCACTCAGCCTTTGCCATGTTTCCAAGGCAGAGCACCATCACGGGCTGGAGTCATCCTGGGAAGACAGAACACCTTTTTTCTATTTTTCTCATATCCTTTTGTTCTTCACAAACGAAGCTCTCCAGCGTACTTGGCATTGATGTTAATGGAAAGATGCCATCAGCATACATTACTGTTTTATTAGTCTGTTTTTCCATTTTGATTCTGAAAATATCCTGATTTAGTCTAATTGCAATTTCACTGTGTTCCACAGGCAGGAACGGTAGGAACAGTTCGTCCTGGTGTGTGTGTGGGGAGATGTGGAGATACTACCCGGTAGGATTTTTCTTCCTGCCCGTATGTCTTTGAAGGTGGACCATTAGCTCTGAGGTATGCATTTCTCTCTTCACAATGTGACTGAACTGTCTTCTGGAACAAATAAAAGCCTAGGGTGTGTGTCTTGCAGAAAGCAAAGAAACACTCTAATTCTAGGTATTTTTGTGTTATCTAAAGTAAGGGCGGCTGCTGAAGACATCTTATTCCTAAATAATTTAACCATATTCAAAGATAATCTGATGTTATTGTAGGAAAGTGTATTTCTAATAAATTCCACTTGATCTGGGTGAATCAATTCAGGCGGTACATAATTGAGTCTGTTAGCAAGGACTTTAGCAAGAATTTTGCAATCAGCGTTAATTAAGAAGATGGGACAATAATTTGTGCATAATTCCGGATCTTTTCCTGGCTTGTGAATCAAAGTAATAAGAGCAATGCTCAGGCTGGCGGTGGGATAGTGTCATTAGGTTCTGATTTATAAGTACTTAGAAAGGTTTAATTTCATTTTGCTGCGAGCAGGGTCTCCCAGCCCCCACAGTCTTTGACCGGGTGAGCAGCTGAGTTGCTGGGGAACATCTCCATTTCCCTTCCCTGCCATGGGTCACCTCCTGCTTCTAGTGTCTGCTCTTATTCTCTAGAGAAGCATCTCATACATTTGCCTGCTCTTCCTTCCTTCCTTCCTTCCTTCCTTCCTTCCTTCCTTCCTTCCTTCCTTCCTTCCTTCCTTCCTTCCTTCCTTCCTTCCTTCCTTCCTTCATATTGTAGGTATGTGTGAATGTGCATGCATGCATGGGTGCTGGTGGAGTATGTCCCTGGGGTTACCAGTTCAGAAGATTGTAACATCTTCAATGGGCAAAGTGCCTTTAACTTCTTGTACAATGCCTTTAGGGGGGCAGGCAGTATGAGCCCTGGCTGTAGGTAGGAGTACCATGTTCTGTTTCCCCCATCTCTCTTATTAATTAACTTCCCACCCCAGCTTCCCCTCCTCCATCCTTCCTCTCATTCCCTCCTTTACATCCTTCTGCCTTGTCTCCCCAATCCAGCCTTTCTCCACTATTCAGAAAGGGTCATGCCTCCCGTGAGTGCCAACAAAGCACGCATATCAAGTTGAGGTAGGACTAAGCTCCTTGTATTAAGGCTGGATAAGGCCACCCAGCATTAGGGATAAGTTCCCCAAAGCCAGCCACAGCATTAGGGACAGGCTCTGCTCCTATTGCCAGGAGCCCCAAAAGTAAACCAAGCCACACAACCACACAAATGCAGAGGGCCTAGGCTGGTCCCATACAGGCTCTCTAGCCAAGAGCCCATAGTCTGTGAGCTGAGCTCCTAGGAGCAGGCCAGTTGCTTCTGTGGTTGCCCTTGTGATGACTGACCCACCCCTGGCTCGTACAGTCCTTCCGCTTTCTCCTCAACAGGATTTTCTGGACTTGGCCCAGTGCTTGGCTGTGGATCTCTGCTTCTGTTTCCATTAGTTGCTGGAGGAAGGCTCTCTGATGACAACTGGGGAAGTCACCAAACTGAGTATAGCATAGTAGGAGGTTTCTGGCCCGGACTTTCGAGCCTAACCTCAAGGTCTAGGCTCACAGACCCGCAGACCTACAGACCCGCAGACCTGCAGACCCGCAGTTCCACAGTCCCACAAAGACACACAAATGCTTTCAATAGTTTTAGGCTGATCGACCTAAGGCCCAGGCATATAACTTGCTAACTCTCTACCCTTCATCTAACCCATGACTCATCCTGTTCAGCCATGGGGCTTGGTACCTTTTCTCACAGCAGCATGGTTGTCCTCTGCTTCTTCTGGCTTCTCTCTGGCATTCTGCTCTGTGCTTCCTGTTCTCAGAGTTTTCTTAGTCTGGTAGCCCCGCCCACACTTCTTGCCTGCCTTTGGCCAATCAGTGCTTTTTATTAAACCAGTGGGTGGGACAATTATTTACAATGTAACAACATAATCTCCCACAGTATAGGAGACAGCCAGTTCAGGCTACCTATTCATTATTGCTAGGAGTCTTAGCTGGGGTCATCCTTGCAGATTCAAGGGAGTTTCCCTTGCATCAGAAATCTACCTAACCTGGAAAGACCCCCTCCCTTAGTCAATTCACCAACCCCTCAACCTGATTCCTCATCTTCTCATGCCCACCCCTCACCCCCAGTCTACCCAGGAGATCTCTATTTCCTCTTCCCAGGGAAATCCATGTGTGCCCCTTTGGGTCCTCTTTGTTACCTAGTCTCTAGCATGGTTATCTTTTATTTTACATCTAATATCCATGTAAGAGTGAATGCATACCGTGTTTGTCTGGATGTGGGTTAACTCACTCAGGACAATTCTTTCTAGTTTCATCCATTTGCCTGCAAATTTCCTGATGTCCTTGCTTTTAACACATGATCTGTTCTTCCCTGGTTGTTGATTACTGAGTGAATGCACCAAGCTTTGGTGCCCTGCTACGTGCAGCCCCAAGGTGAACTCTAGGGATCCTAAGGGACACCTCAGCCAGGTAGCTTAATGCCTCTGAGCCTCATCAGAGCCATTTTCTTCCTCGAAGTGGGAAGTTGGGGAGTGTGCTGAGAACAGCAGGTCATTGTGGCATCTCTGATTCCTCTCTCTCTCTATGGTGGTTTGAAAGAAAATGGCCTCCAAAGTGAGTGAAACTATTAAGAAACGTGGCTTTGTTGTACTGGTTGTGTTCTTTTAAAATGATTTTTCTTTCTTTTTTAAAAAATATTTTTTTGTGCATTGGTGTTTTGGCTGCATGTATGTCTGTGTAAAGGTGCCAGATCCCCTGGAACCAGAGTTATAGACAGTTGTGAGCTGCCATGTTGGTGCTGGAAATTGAACCTGCGTCCTCTGGAAGAGCAGCCAGTGCTCTTAACTGCTGAGCCATCTCTCCAGCCCTAGATGCGATCTTATTGGAGAAAGTGTGTCACTATGGAGGCAGACTTTGAGATGTCACAAATACTCAAGCCACAGCCAGTGAGATAGTCTTCCTGTTGCCTGTGCAAGATGTAGAACCTACAGCCGACTCTCCAGCATGCCACCATGTCCCACTATGATGATGATGGTGATGATGATGATGGATTGAACTTCTGAATTGTAAGTCACCCCAATTAAATGTTTTCTTTTTATAAAAGTTGTTATGGTCATGATGTCTTTTCACAGCAATAAAACAATAAAATACTCTGCCTCCATGGGATAGCAGTCCTGTATATTCTGCTGAAGTGCTTGCTCCTTTGCCTCAGAGCCTGGCTTCGGCTCATTCTGTGCACATGGATGGGCAACCTGGTTTCCCACCAGCCATTCAGACCATACCACTGCTTCCCAGTGACCCCAAACTAGTCAGTGGAGTTTTCCACTGAAGGCAGTGTATGGTCTGCACAGACCTCTGTTGGAAGAACTCAGGGAGTCAGGGTGGGTAGGAATGGGTGGTGCTAATCTCCCCCATGGACACAAGTCCTTCTCAGAACCCTAGTGAGCCCAGTTTGTTGACACAAGTGATCTCTTTGTCTTTTTCAATGAGGAAATTAAGCTTCAGAGGGATGGGGCTGACATGTTCAAGGCTTTGTGGACAGTGGCAAAGTGAGTGCCTGGGACACTTCACTATGACACCTTTGCCTTTCCCACTACTCTGACCCTGGTTATCATGTCTTCTTTGCAGCAGAAGCCAAATGTCCCATGTGGTGTCCTTGTCCATATGTAAGGAAGTATGACTGACATGGTGGCATGATGGATAAGGTTAAGTGTCATGACACTTTCAGCATATAGTTTTTGGTCTCCATTTTCACATGTGAACGTCATCCACACTCATACCATCTATAATTGCCACCAGGGAGACCTCTTAATAAAAACCCAATTAGTATTTCTTTAGCTCCCCCCTCGATGCTTACATACCATTGCCCTAAACACAACATAATACGTCCGTTACTCTATTTCCATCAGAAATTCAAGTACATCTTGACTTGTATATGACATACCCTCAGCAGAATCACAGATTGCTGATACCCTTAATAATAGCAATTAGTAATCAGTTGTTTTTTAAGTATGTGATTATGGCAGTTACTAAATTGTACAGCTGATGCATTTGAGGGGTTAGGTGGGTCATGCCACCCTCCTCTCAGCCACCCTGTCCCCTCTCTGTGCTCTAGTTAGTATGGGAAAGAATGATGCGATTGTCATGAGCAATTGATAGTAGGAGGTTGGCTTTGGCTTGAAGTAGAATGGAATGTTTCTCTGCGTAAGAGTGATATTAATAGAGTTTACATCCATTTAGTGCAATATCAACCAAGAGGCTTGGTTTGTCCATGCCAACACTATACCTCATGACTGAGCTTCTCCTCAAGGCTGAGACCCCGTTGAAAGCACTGGATACAAAATGTGAGGCCAGGGAGGGGTATGTGTGTTTGGAATATCTGGTGTTATAAAAAAAATAGCCCAGGGACAGATTGGGGTGGAGTGCTTATTGTATACTCACAAGGACCTGAGTTCAGATCCCAAGCATCCACATAAAAAGCCAGGCGCAGTGGCTGGCGCATGTCTAGAATCTCAGCGCCTGGAGGTAGAGACAGGATAATCCAGGCTTCTGTGAGCAACATTAATAAAACTCATTAGGACACACACAAATTCTCTCTCTCTCTTTCTCTCTAAAGACAACCTGATGGAGAAAAGAAAGGGATCATCAGGAATTTGAGGTAGTCAAGAGAAGGTAATAGGTGTGAATATGATCCAAATATATTGTATACAGGTGTACAAACATGTATGCAATGTCTTAATGGAACACAATATTATATATAATATATAAATATATAAAATGAATAATATAAAAGAAAACAAGCTTGATTAAAAGTCATAGCTGAGCTCTTCCTGTCTCTGGCTTCTGACTCACCGTGAGCTTGCTCTGTCCTGTACCTCACCATGATGCTGCATGCCATGTTACAATGGAGTTAGGGGACGAACAGCCCAGTTGCCCAGCTCGGCATACCCAGTCTCTCAAACTGTGAGCTGAAAGACACTTCATTTCTTTGTAATTACCCAGTACCAAGTATCTTGTTATAGCAATAGAAAATAGACTCAGATAACCATGCTTCTCAGTAACAAATGGAGATGAAGGGTATGTGTTATTGCAGGGGAGGAGGTGAGGTGGCCACCCGGATGAATCGTGTGACCTTTCAGAGAGGTGGCTTCACTGAGTGGGCTCTGGAAGGAGGTGGGTGGCAAAGGTGAATAGGGGATGGGAAGTCCTTACTAGGACATTTCAGATAGGATAATGAAGCTGATTGTGAGTTGTTCTGTACAACAAATACAGAGACACACACACACTCTCACTTCCTCAACAGGTGCATACTCCCAATTACATATGCACCCCTGTCCACATGTGCACCCATGTGAATACACACACACACACACACACACACACACACAGGAATGACCACACAGTGAAGAATTATTAATACATACTCATTAGACTAGCAATTTCAATATAAATTCTCAAGATCTGCAATACCCATGCCCTTTGGAGCCATGGAAAAACATGATTCCTTAATTCCATTTGGATTTTTGGAAACACATCCCAAGAAAATTTTATGTTATCATACCTGCCACATAGTTCCCAAGAACTTACCTAAAGATATACCCTGTGTAAGAATGAAGGCCTACAGATTTGATTACAGTACTATTTATAAGAACAGTAGTGTAAAGACATTCTTCTGCAGGCATTTGGTTTAAGAGTTTTGTTAATAACCTCCAAATATTATGGATTTATTTTATTTTTAATTATGCATGCATGCGCACAGTTAAAAAATTAAATTAATAAAAATGTGTGTGTACATGTTCATTCAAGTGCATGCTGTGCCTGCAGATGCCAGGAGATGGCACCAGCTCCTCTGGAGCTGAAGTTTTAGGCAGTTGTGAGCTGTCTGATTTGGATGCTGTAAACCCAACTTGGGTCCTTTGCAAGAGCAGTACATGCTCTTAACCCCTGAGATAGCTCTTCTGCCCCTACTGTCAATCTTTTTAGATATAAGAAAAGAGACCATCCTGTGGCTCCTGTGATGTAAGAGTGGGTCTGTGAAATTTACACTATAAATGGATAGAAGAGGAGGAAGATGGGTGTGGCTTGTCCTGGGCAGAGAAGAGGTTTTGCTCTTCTCTTGATTATTTTTTGATGCTGAGGTAACACACACATGTCCTCACACCTGTGATAGGCAAGTGTGTAAGCTTTGTTCAAGATGAAGTCTCCTGTGCTGAATCCTAAGAACAGTACCAAAAAATGTAGCCAAAACTGGGGGGGGGGGGGGGAGACGACTTTATGCCTGGTAGCTAAAAGTCACAGAAGCCGCCAAGACAAGGCCACCATGACCTTGCACAGAAAGTACTTCTGTGGGAATGTCTGTCTGTCCAGTGATTGCCTGTTCATCTCAAACAGGTGTGGCCCTGGTAATTTATCTAATCTCTGGGTATGGATTCCAGAGCCCTGGGCATGCTGAGCCAGTACTCTTGCACCAATGGCACCTGAAGCCTTACCCTTGTCACTGATCTTAGTATCAATATCTTACATTGTTCTTGCTTCCGATAGTGGCATGGATGAAAATGGCCCCTCAGGCTCACAGGGAGTGGCACTCTTAGGAGGTGTGGCCTTCTTGGGGTAGGTGTGGAGTTTTGGGAAGAAGTATGTCACTAGGGGAGGGCCTTGAGGTTTCAGATGCTCAAGCTGGTGTCACTCTCTCTTCCTGCTACCTGTGGATCCAGATGTAAAATTCTCAGCTACCTCTCTAGCACCATATCTTGCCTGCATGCCGCCATGCTTCCTACCATGATGATAATAGACCAAATCTCTAAACAGTAAGCCAGCCCCAATTAAATGTTTTCTTTTATAAGCGTTGTCAAGGACATGGTGTCATTTCACAGCAGTAGAAACCCTAAATAAGTCTACCTTTTAACAGCTTCCCCTTGCCACCCATTCTTGAACATACCCACAAATTACTACCCATCATACTCTACCCACCGATAGAGTTACTGTCTTGGAGAATCTCTCATTTTGCCATTTAGTTGAACAAACAGCTATATGAGAAGTAGTTATCAAGGATGCATCACCACCTGTCTGAACCTGTGCCGTCTCTCCTCAGGGCAGACCCCAGCATGCATTAGTAATTGGCCTGTAGCCTCGTGTGGTTACCTGTGGGCAGCTGAGCTGAGGGCTCCTTCATCCAGTCGTCATTAGCCAGCTCTATTTCAGCATCCACAGGCTGCACTTCAGTGCAGATCAGATTCTGCACAGCGTCCTTGTCCCCAGTGGCCAGGGCAGACTTTAATCTCCTCACTAAGTCTGAGCTGAGCAGGTAATCTGGTGGTGAGTCCCAACTGGACATTGTGATGTCCATATGTAGGGGCCAGCATTCTCCTTTTCCTCTAAAGCATGTCCAAAGTTAGCCCTGTCCTCAGAGGAACACGGGTAGCTTTAAATAGAACCAGGGCTGGCTTGTGATCAGCCGGGAGGGCCTAAGCTGCTGCTACCTTGTAGGGCTGAGGCTGCTGGGCCATTGTGCAGGCCGATAGACAGATGGGCACGGGCAGATCAGCGTGCTTGGAGAAGTAGAAAAGAACTTTACTTCAGAGGAAAAGTCTGGAGGTGCTATTGTTTGAGAAGGTTGGACCAGTAACCTTTCTCACTGTGGTAACCAAATTCCCACAATTAAAGTGCGTGTGCACACGCAGGTGTGGGGGCTGATTTTGATGCACAGCTGGAGGTGCAACAGTCCATCAGGGAAGTACAGTATGGTGCGGGAGGGAAGACACAGTGACATGAGTGTGAGGCAGCTGGTCACATCACTTCCACTGTCAGGAGCAGACAGGAAGTGGGATGTTTTTAAAAGACAGCAAGGCCAGCCCCTGTGGTTCACTTCCTTCCGCAAAGCTCCACCTCTTAAAGGCTCCACAATCTTCTAAAACGGCGCCACTAAGTGAGGACCAAATGTCAAAACACATGAGCCTTTGGGGACGTTTCACATGGAAACGGGTCTTGCTATGTAGCTTAAGTTCTTATCTTCTTCTTCTTCCTTAGCCTCTGGAGTGCAGGGATAACAGGCATGTGCCCTTAAGGCCAGCTTAGAGGTATTGTTGACGGTTTCCTGTCTCAAAACTGAGGCCCCAGAAATATCTACCTGGCTTTGGTCTTTGGTCTTCTGTGGTGTTGAAAGGGGGGCATTCTATATTTATTTACTGATCAATTTACTGCGATCATGTAGTCCAGGACGCTTCAGACTTATTAGTACAACCTTAAACTTCTGAGCCTCCTGCCTCCTCCCCCTGAGAGCTGGGATGATAGTCTGTGTGCTCCCACATCAGGCTGTATGTGGGGCTGGGTTTGGAATCCTAGTCTTCCTCCATGCTAGGCAAGTGCTCCATCTCCAGCCCTGGCATGAGTTTGTGCTCCCACACGCAGGTGATTTGTTGTGTGGCTGGGGAGTGGCCACAGGGACTAGGGAATGTTGGGGGAAGGAATGTACAGAAACACTGTGGCATTGTTCAAGGCTGCCATCAAACCCCAAATCAGAGGGAGGCGAGGGCCCAGCACTTGTTAGGCAGATAATAGCATGACAATGTCTCAAAATTCGGCCCTCGCTGATCTTAATTACTCAGCGATCTGCTGGGTGGTTAATCAGAGGCACATACACTATGCTAATGATCCTGGCTAATTTTGTTATAATGTAATCCTTTATCAAGCCTGTGATGTATAAATTAGGAATTGAAATGTAACTAACACCAATTATATTTAAGGCAACATGCGTTTCTTTATTTCAGTATGAAATTTCTCATCTTGGTTTCTTTCTTTGGTGAACTTTTCCTTGTCCCCCACTATACCCCCCCCCTTATATGAGAAAGGAAGTCAGTACCTCTAGCTCCCACTGGCCCTACTTTGGACCTCACTTCCTCCTTCATTGGTTGTCTTTGAAAGGTTCATCACATGTAAAGCAGTCATGGCAGGTAGATTCCAGCTTCCTCTACAGGGTGATAGCCTCCTTGTCCACTTTTAACTCTTTAAACAATCACTGTTGGGAATGAAAGCCTCATATTTGAGAGAATTGGTTTTTTTTTCTCTCTTTTCATGTGTGTGGTCTATGTATACATTTGTGTGTATGTCCATGTGTGTTGTGGGTGTGCATGCATGTGTGCATGTGTGGGGCTAAAGGTCAACATCTGGTGTCTTTTTTTTTTTTTTTTAAATTGTTTTACCTTATTGACTGAGGCAGGGTTTTCACTGCTTCTGAAGTTCACTGATTCATCTGTCCTGACTGACCAACAAGCCTTGTGTCTGGTACCCCAGCGCTCATCACCATGCCCAGCTTTTATATGGATGCTAGAGAACTCAGGTCATCAAGCTTGTGCGACAGGCACTACACTGACTGAGTCGTCTCCCCAGACCTTTGTCTGCCCGCATTGATGATTACATTTAGCCAGTTCTGAAGGGCCAAAAGGACTATGGCACAGGTATCTCTATATAGCTCAGTCTGGTTGAAACTTGCTATCTAAACTTGCCTTAGCCTCCCTGGTGCTAGCGTTACAGGTGTGAACCATCATGCCCAGCTCCAGGTAGGACTTAAGTGATTAAAATAAATGTTATTAGACTATGGGCCCCATGATTGAGTAGTTTTGGGTAGTTTTGTAAGAGGGACACACACACACACACAAACACAATGCCACGTGTGTCTTAGTCTCTTATCACATAATAGCGATGCCACCTTGGGACTCTACCAGCAAAAAGGCATCACTAGATAAGACCTTTGACCTTGTACCTCTGTACCCCGAGTCACAGAAAAACTTTATTCTTTATAAAGTCATCTACTTCAGGTGAGGATGTGTTCTCAAGAACAAACACCTGAATTTCATTCACCAACTCTCTGTTCTATTTATTGTTTTCACTCAGTAGTATGGGGTGGTCTTGAATTCACAGTGATCCCCTTGCCTTAGGTCCCCTCAAAGGTGGTTGTAAGGACAGGTGTGTATGGCCATACTTCACTGGTAAACCTCTCTGAATCCTGACTTAGGCCAGGTATTTGCTGTGTGGCAAACATAGCAGACTTACACTACGGGCTAATGACAACTCTGGCATGTATCTAACACCTTGTGGTTATCATCGTGTTTGCTTTTCTCAGAGCTCAGGGACAGGCACTTTTGTGCCTTCACTTGGCTCATAATGAACCAGGCAGGAAATCGTTGACTGAGGTCACACCGCTTGTCTTTGTTAGAGAGACCATCACTATGATGAAATGCCATGGCCAAAAGCAACTTTTGGAGGAAAAGATTTATTTGGCTTACACTCCATATCACTGTTCATTTCTGAAGAAGTCGGGATAGGAATCAGACAGAGCAGGAAGCTGGAAACAGGAACTGAATCAGAGGCCACTTATTAGCCTGATCCTTATGACTTGCTCAGTCCCCCCCACCCCCTTCCATCCTTTTAAGAGAACCCAGGACCACCAGCCTAGGGATGGCACCACCCACAGTAGGCTGTGCCTTCCCACATCAATCACCAATTAAGAAAGTGCCCTACAGACTTTCCCATAGTCAGCTCTACGGAGGCATTTTCTCAGTGGAGGGTCCTCTCTCTCAAAGGACTCCACCTTGTGTTGATATAAAATCAGTCAGCATGCTACTGCTCTTCCAGAAGACTGAGTCCATTTCCCAGCACCCAGGAGGTAGCTCACAACTGCCTGTTACTCCAGCTCTAGGGAATCTGGTAGCCTTTTCTGACCTCAAATGGCACCTGTATTCAGGTACACATAGCCCCTCACAGATGCACACACACACAATTAAAAATCTTGGCAACATTATTTGATAATTTCAAACATACATTTCTTATTACATCTTGTAGTAAACCAGAATGAAAATGTGAGAGAGACTATCTTTGTGAAAGTAACAGCCAGCATCATAGCTGATATGGGGACATATTTTTTTGCTACTGTTAAAAGGGAAAAATAAAGCAGCTCAGTGTCCCCATTTCCTGCCTGTCTTGGTTTGGAACCAATTTAAAGGAGGCACCAGACCTAGGGGGTCAGAGTGTCAGCCTCATTACTGATGAAGCCATCTGCAGAATGTCTCTTCTGATCTGAAACCAGACATCTTTCTAGAGGTCCCCGAATTAGAGTCACAGTCACTGCCAGCTTCTGTGCCTGACTAAGGCTGTCCGCTCCCCAAAAGCTGAAGGAGCAAAGGATACTTCTTAGTAGCAGAACCAAAGAGAAACCAGAAGGGACAAAGCCACACAAGTAAACTCGTTCTCCTCAATGAAATCCATGAAAGATGGGGCCAGGAACATTCAGTAGTATTGTGTGGATGCAACTTCCTAGATGTAACTTTGTGTATGAGATATCATGAGGCCAAAGGGACCCCAGTGGTGTTCTCTCTTCTTCACAAAATAAGAAATTTAGAAAATAGTAAATAAGAACAGCACACATCTTAAAAATTCCCAGAAGACCGGGCTGGAAAGATTGCTTGGTGGTTAAGAACGCTTTCTGTTCTTGGAGAGGACCCAGGTTCAATTTCCATCACACATGTTGGCTCACAACTGTCTGTAACTCCAGTTCTAGGGAATCTAATGCCCTTTAAGACTTTTTCTCCTTTGTTTTTGAGAAAATTTATTTGTTTATTATGTATATAGTGTTTTGTCTGCATGTACGCCTGAACACCAGAAGAATCTCATTACAGATGGTTGTGAACCACCATGTGAATGCTGGGAATTGAAATCAGGACCTATGGAAGAGCAGCCAGAGTTCTTATTCTCTGAGACATCTCTTCAGACCTCTATGCAGACTTCTGTGTGTGTGCATAAAAAACCCACTAAGAGCATTCTTTCTCTGCAGATGATATGGCTTGTTAGAAAATACAAACACAGACTGTGGAGATGGCTCCATGTGTAAACACTTGCTTCAGAAGCCCGAGGACATGGCTCCTCAGCACACAGGTCAAAAGCAAGGGGAGTGATGTGTACTAGTCCCAATGCTGAGAAGACAGAGGCAGAAAGATTCCTCAAGCTAAGTTGTATAAGTCTAGCTGAATGGGTGAGATTTAGTGAGAGGTTTTGTCTCAAAAACTAAGCTGGAAAGAGATTAAGGGAGACACCTCTGGCCTCCAGATGCATCTGCACATATATGTGTGTATATACCTGAACACACATGCCAACACATACAGTATACACAGAGAAGAAAATACAAACAGATCAACAAAACATATTTATTAGAACTTATAATCAGCAAGGAAGACTATTATCCTACTAAATGACAAAAATAATAGCTTTTCTATAGATGAACAAAGTAGAAAATTGAACAAGGTGTGAGGATAGACTCCTAAAATAAATGTTGAGGAAATTTTAAAAAAGAAGAATGTTGGGTGAAAACCCCACTCAGCCAAGTGTCTGCCAAGTACAGAGCTTTGATTAGAAGCAGCAGAAGAGCCCAAGCAAAAGGGGTTAATTCACAAAATACCAATAGGTCACTCAAGAAAATGCTAAATCTCCCCAGTATATAAAGGAATATAGATTTAAAGGAGACAGTAAACTAACAGAGAAAAGCTTGCACTCACCTGACCTGGACATAAAAATTTGGAGGGCAGAGCATATAGGTCAGATTTTACTTCGGTAACATGCATAGAAAATGATGCACAGAGAAGCTTCAAAGAGTCATTGCTAAGCAAGTATCTGTAGTTTGAAAAACAAAACAAAACAAAACACAGTGCTAGTTCTGTGAATAGTTGATGCTGGGGACAAACTCCAACATCTCATGTACTAAATGCATTGTCTGCCCCTGAGCTGCAGCTCCAGCCCCCAGAGATGTTACTATTATTAATATTGTTTAAAGAAAATATATTTGTGAGAAAATGTTGAATAATAAGTGAAAACAGTGGCTAGAAGACAAGAGGAGACAATGGGTGGGAGCATGTTTGTGGGCATGGGGATTAGTGGCTAATGAAACAGAGAGTCACAATTGTCCTCAGTGGATGGTGGGTTTTGAAACTGTTGAGCTGGAGAACTGTCATTTGCAGGAGAGTGAGCCCTTTCTCCAGGGGGCATTTTTCTTTGGGAGGGACCACTTGATAAACCTCTGCGATCTGGAACTAACCCAAATACCCACAACTGGGAGCTGGTTCAGTTGGCTGTGGTGCATTGATCCATTGGGGCTCTGCGTTGTTGTGAGCGTGTCATGATGGCAGGGTATTTAATGGCATGGAAATTTGCTTACTGTTTATTCTTAAATGAAAATCTGTTTTTAAACTGAGTCAAGAGTGAGTTTGATCATTGTTGATTAAGGATGTGATTTTTAGGGAAAAATTTGCAGGATTAAAAAAATTATATGAGTTTTAAAAAAACTAGGAAAAAGCAGAAAAAAGAGATATATTTAGTGTGGTCACAAGAAAGACAAAGAGATCCAATGACCCCACAAAGTCTACCTTTGCGGTCCTGGAGTGTGGGTGAGGTTTAAGTAGAGGCCAGAGTTGTGCATACCTAAGTGGTTCCCCAGGAAAGGTGTGTTTTTGCCCTCTACTGATCCGCCACGGTCTCCTCTGTAAGGCATTGTAATAAGCTGCAAATATCTTCCTTGAGCAGTTTCCCATCTGGCTGGTTCAGGAATTTTCCTATAGTGATTTTTTTTTCTTTCTTTTTTTTTTTTTTTAAGGATAAAGCACTTTTAGTTAGACATCTATTTTATAGATAGTATAGAATGGTTCCTGGAAACTGTGGCTCTCCAATGGTTGAATGGGTCAATAAGTGCAGGAAAAGTCAGCCAGAAGGTGCTTACCAGTCAAAGAAGGACCAAGGGTCAGTTTCGCATGTGTGGGGCTGAGACACAAGACCAGGAGAAGGAGTTCCTAAGCTCCACCCATGGGAGGAGATCTTCAGCCTCTTGACTCCAAATGCTAGAGATTCAAAAGATGAAACCATTGTTTTGTGAGATGGAAATTCACAAATGCCCTGGTACCTTTTCTCTAGGCTCCTTCTGGCTTTTGACAAGGTTCACGCAGCTAACTGTCAGTGTTGTTTTATACTTGGATGGTAGAGACTGGATTAACAACACAGGAGGTCACATTAGCTGTGTTTTTTCTGGAGCTGAGCAATGGAAGAAGACTCAGAGATATGGATGTTGGAAGGGACACCAAGACCCACTGGTTGCATGGCTGTGGAGAGAGGAAGGTGAGCTCAGGGTTGGCTACCCACACACGAAGACCTGATGACCTGCAGATTTGTGTCAGTATGTTTAGATACTCACAGCTTCCAAGAATCTCAAAGCATGTTTTAAGTTTGAGTTTTTATAAGTGTTTTTCTTGCATGTGTTTATGTGTATGACGTGTGTACAGTACCTACAGAGGCCAGAAGAGGGTGTTGGATCCCCTGGTACTCTGTTATAGACAGATATGAGGTGCCACATGGGTTCCAGGAACTATCCTCTGCAACAGCCTGTGCTCTTAACTCTGTTCCATTTCTCTAACAGCATCCTCCAGGACTCTAGGCTGGAAGAACAAGCACAGGTCATCGGTATATAAGATTACTCACTAAACATAGAGAATGTGAGAGACAAGATGCTGACGACAGGATGTGGTGGTACATTGTATATCAAAGATTGCCTGAAGATCAGAGAACAGAGACAACCACAGTTAGTCTTAGAGTCAGGCAGTGGTGGCACATGACTTTAATCCTAGCACTCATGAGGCAGAGACAGAGACCAGATCTCTGTGAGTTCAAGGCCACACTGGACTAGATGAGATTAATCCAGTCTAAAAGAGAAACAGAGCCAGGCAGTGGTGGCACATAGCTTTAATCACAGCACTTGGGATTATGTACCTTTCATTCCAGTGCTTCCCCTATTCAGTCTGAAGATTCATGCAGACAGGATCTACCCTTTTCAACCCGAGGATTCAGTAGTGGTGAGAAGTGGCTGTGGCTTGTTCCTCTGTCTCTCTAATCTTTCAGCTTTCTCTCCAATATGTGGCTCCAGATTTTCATTAAGATTATTTAGGATTCATGCAATGCCAGGGCTGTTGCCATGGTGATGCTTGACTGGCAGTGGGACTGGCCAGAGGAGTGGAGATCTCCATGCAACTCAGTGCAAACAGGAATATAGATGAGAACAGGGACTCTGAGGGCAGGCCTCCATGCAGAGATTGGGTTTGGAAGAGAGAATATGGATCAGGCATTGTGGGAGAGTGCAGAGATGAGCATGTGTGCACTGCACAAAATGGAAGCTCTTTTGGAGGAACTTCACTCTCCTAAGAGTGCTGCAAACAGAGGACATCTGGAATGGGGTGGAGGAACAAATGACCTGAGAGCCAGGGACACTGGCAGGGACATTCCGCTGATGCTGGAGAGATGAGACAGAGGCGAGGCTGTCTCCCATCCACACTGGTGAGGGCGGTTCTCAGGGTGTCATCTCTGCTGCTGAAGTAGAAGCCAAGGTGCCTGAGCAGGACCAGGTTGGCGTAGAGAGCTGAAGCGAGGCTGTCTCCCATCCACACTGGTGAGGGCGGTTCTCAGGGTGTCATCTCTGCTGCTGAAGTAGAAGCCAAGGTGCCTGAGCAGGACCAGGTTGGCGTAGAGAGCTGAAGCACATCAGGGAAGACCAGAAACAGCAGAGGGGTTGGTAGTCAAGGAGCTCATGAGGGTTAGAGAGATGAGCGAATGCAGTCATATCTGTGAATCAAGGAAGGGCTCGAATTTTGGAAGGTGAAAATTTGTTTGCCTAGATCCATGATTCTCAACCTGTGGGTTGTGACCCCCTCTGAAGAGTCAAATGACCCTTTCACAGGGGTCGCCTCTGACACAGATATTTACATTACGATTTATAACACTAACAACATTACAGGGATGAAGTATCAATGAACGTAATTTTATGGTTGGGGTCACCACAACATGAGAACTGTGTTAGAGTCGCAGCGTTAGGAAGGTAGAGAACCACTGATATAGATGGAGGTAGGAAGAGTGTGAGTAAGGGGGAGACACAGGTGCAGCTGGGCCAGCAGAGGTGGGAGCATCACGTGACCATGCAGCCTTGGGGAGTGGACACTGGAAGTAGGCTGGATCTCCAGTGCCAGACAGCAGCTGTCAGTGAGAAACTATTCAAGGTTTCCAGAAGCATCTTGTGACCCTGGAAGAATATGGTTTGAGGAAGGTTAATCTGGCATAATTTATGAGCAGGAGAAGATAGGGGACCCTGGGAATACGGAGAGTACTCTCTTGTCACAGACATCTAGAATGGTTAATGAGTGACAAAACAATGAGATTAAACAATCCATTGATTGTGCATTTAAACTTCTAATTTTAAATCTAGTACACTAATTAAGCATAAATTATTTTGCCATTCAAATGTATTCTGGTTGAAGCTTTCTCTCTGTTGGAGGTGACAGGAGAGGAGGGTGGAGGGGAAGTAACCTCAAGTCAATAATCAGCAACATTTTAGCTTCCCCTGCGGAGTTCAGGTTGTGCAGCCTTGCTCAAGGTCTCACCTCCACACACACTCTGCACTATGCATTTGTGACCAGGTTCTGCTCTCTGAGAAATGCCCCTCTTGAAGACGGACTGAAACTGCCTTGGCTGTTTTGAGTCCTTTACTTGCCAAGGACACCTGAAGTAGATCATGGGAGTCCATTGCTTCCCTGCTAGAACAAGCCAGAAGGCAATCCAGATATCACACTGAATACGTAGCCTCTAAGCAAGGTAATGCAGGACACCAGCCATCTCCCCTGTAGTAGTACATGTCAAGTTTAATGGGGAAGGAAGTAATGTGGTATCTTCAGCCCTCCACAGTGGGCCAGACTGCTTGGGGGAGAAGTGGGGTAAATGGAAAAGGAGGCAGAGAGGTGAGGCATGCTCCTTGTTCTCACACTGAGAAGTTTGTCTGAGGACCCGCACCTCCACAGAGATGCTTCACTGACTCTTGGGGCAGATTCATCTTGCACACCTGCTAGACAAGGGCACACTTGGGATGAGAAAAAGCTCACTTTTCTGGTCAGCTGACCTGGAGGATAGGCCCCCAAGAAGAAACTCTGTGAGCCTGAGTTTAGGCTCAAACAAAGTAAGTTCCTCTGGGTCTGAGAATGTGGAGAGTACAGACAATGTGACCCTGCCATCTCTGTGAGCTTTGTGATGAGGTTGCCAGGACAACCAGACAACCATGGGTCTGAAAGACTTGGAGGTAAGGGGGAAAGGTGGATGAGGTGATATGCATGCAATGGCGGAGTCACATGATATCCAGGAACTTACGTTTTATTCTGGAGAATTCCTGGAGGAGATGAGACTGAGCTAGTGTGCAGCACTGCACGATGCCAAGAAGTGGATGGAAAGAAGACCCTGGCTAAAGAGACCCCAACAAAAGCATAGTAAGGATGCAGCAGGAGCTTGTGAGAGAAAGGACTTTTGATGACCCACATGATCACCAGGGTCCTGGGAATATAGTGGTGAACCAGAGTCGGTCCTTACATTGCAGAGACCAGGTGCTCCTAGAGGTGTGAGGGATGGTTTCACATGCATGGGGGGGGGGGGATGAGTCGAGTGACTGGCTGTGTCTCTCTGCTCAGTATAGAGACAGTGAGTGATAAGTGTCCCTGGCCACTGGAGGAGTGTCACTAGAAAGAGGACTGACTGCCACTTTCTGCAGGCACAATGGGCCCTCTGGTCTTTCCCGTACTCTGATAGTTGTCTTCCATTTGATCAGTTGGTTTGGGAGAGGCTGGGTCCCTCTTCCTCACAGAGCCCATATTTGGGCTAGCCTTACAAACATCAAACTCATTGCCAAGTTGAGAAAGTCAGATCCCTCAAGTGGCAGCAGAGACCTAGCCTTCCTGGCTGACATCTTACCACTGGTTGACCTCAAAATGATCTATTCTTCCTCACTTTCCTGAGCCTTGAAGAAAAGGCAAGGTTGCCTTCTCCATGGCTACAATCATCCCAGCCCACGTACTGATCCTGTGGAGGATGGCACAGGTTAGTCTCCATAGAAACAAACAACCTAAGCCCTGGCAGCCCTGAAGTTTCTCCCCACCTGTATTCATGCCACCTCGCCACAGGGGCAAACATGGAATCTTGATGATTTGGTTTTTCATCAGCTCATTACCACTGGCGCTATTTAATCCTGGTTGCGCAATAATCCTTCCCCCTGTGTATGAACGAGTATGTATTATGCGCGATTCAAAGCCCCTTGATGCTATGAGTAAAAAGACTCTGCATAGGGCAGAAATAATTTGCAAGACCAACTTGGGGTAGAGTATTCTCAAATGAACTCCAGTGGGTCCCACAGCTTTCACAGGGCCAGGCGGGCAGCGCTGGCGAAGGGCTGTGTGACAAAAGGCCTTGGTTGGGTGCATTATAATTTGCTCCAGTCAGTTCCAAAGTACTCGCATTTCCAACGATGAGAGAGGAAATACTGTTGGCACAGGACGTGGGCATTGTGCTTAGGATAAATACCTACACAAAGGCGAGGTGAGACGATTTTGGATGTCTTGTTGGGAAGAATGTAATTAAAAGTACTTTGAGAAGGCTTTGAAGTCTGGGGCTAACCCTTTTATAAAAAGGTAGCGTTCCCATCAGTTGCTCTTCCAGTTGCAGAACACTAGCAAATTGGGAAAGTTGTGGAGGCAGAATCAATTAATTTCCACTCGGAGGGCGGGCATCATCTCTATCTTGGTTGTGTGAATGAGCGCCAGCCTTACTGGTAGGGGCAGTGGGCTTTGAGGGGTGTTGGCCATCAACACAGCCACTAGTGTATACAGTGGAGAGGCCTTGGAAGCACCCTAGGATCAGCCCAGTCCAAGCCTTGCTTGACTGCCTAAGGTGAGAGGCCTCACTCCTCAGAGGCTGTGTCCCTTGCAGCCTGGTTAGCAGGAGAAGGATGCAACAGCTTTCTGGTGCACAGCTATGTAAGTGACAGCTAGGCCACCACACCCCAACTGAAAGTGTCATAAGTGGCTGGATATTGTGTAGTTAGCCCGCGAGTGTAGGTGTCTGCCTGGAGTTGGAGGCTAGCCTTTTCCACTCAGGGCTTCAGAGTGAGCCCCGCTTTATATCTATTGTTTCCATGGTTTCCTTTCTGGTTCTCATAGCCAGGGCGAGCATGTGCTAATACAAGGTTCTTTAAGGTGACATCAGCAATCTCATATTAACTCTACACCCCCAGATCTGACTCAGCCCTTGCCTAATGTGTCCCCTTCCTAAGGTCCTGGGATCTGAGAGCCACTGTGGCCTGTGAGAATGGTCACTGGTAAGCAGACAGTAGGCTCCAGGAGAAGGTAGACCAAGAGTGCAGCCTGGGCAGCTGGGTTATAGATAGGGTGGCTGGCGGGGCGGGGCAGTGTGTGAAGCTGTATTAACCTCTGGTCTTTGTGGTGAGCTTGTGGTTGGCCATGGGTGTCACAGACACATGGGTGTGATCTAGCTCTAATCCAGGCCTCAAGAGCAGCATCTAGGAATGGAGGCAGGTGGTGGGTTCAGGATCCTGAGCTGCGTGACCTTCTGCCCCTCTCTTCTCTTTCCTCTAGTGTTTCTATTCTATGAATATTCTGAGGCTGTCCTGTCCCTCTACTTCCTTAAACACGTGTTCATTCATCATTTCCCTATCAATTGATTTATTAAAACTTAAAATTTTCATCATTCAATAGACAACCCACTTAAAAGCACGCTAAAAGATTCTAGATGTGTTTCCCTGGGATATACTGAGATAAGACACTAGTTCAAAAATTTAAAACTAGACTATAGGGCCAGAACACTACAAAGGCTTTCTTCCTGCAGCTACTAAATTGATGATAGTGGAGAAATGCTCCTGTCCTTCCCTAAGCTTCACACATGCATCATGGTGGCTCTGGTCACCATTCCTCCATATTATCTCACTTCTCTTAGGCAATACTTGATAGCATAAATCATAGATATTTATTTTTAATTGAAAATATAGAATAAGTTAAATAGAAAGGGCCTATCAAAAATTAATAAAAATGACAAAGAAAATAGGCATTTCTACAAGCCCGCTATATATAGATGACAACTAACTTTAGTATACAGACTTCTGGTCCCATTTGCATAAATACCCTAAAATGTATTACAGTGAATGTTTTTTATACAACTGCTTTTAGTTTAACTTAGTAACTCTTAAGTGAAAAACTTTCAGAGGAAAACTTATAGTCTTAATTAATATATTGAAGAGACGAAAGGTTGAAAATTCAGAGTCACATAAGAGAGTAGATGAAAGGAAATGAGAAAGACTATAAGTCAATAAGAAAATATTATAATAGATACAGCCATTAAATAAAAAATCAACCCTTTGAAACCTTTGTGTTTATATTTTCAAAAGATAAAGACCCTACGAAGCCAGTGAAGGAAAAAGAGGAGGCAGAAGTAGCTAATGCCCGAAATAAAATGCTGTATGAGGTCATACACATTGACATCAGGGTTGTTTGACTCCTACCAATGTTAAAAAGAAGAAAAGAGTATTGTGACTGCTTTGTGCTAAAATTTTAAAGGCTAGATGAAAAGGACAAATTCCTTAAAAATGCAGCTTCCCAAAACTGACACTAGAAGAAAGAGAAAAATCTGAAGTCTTATCTATCACACATTGATAAAGGAACTCTGGAAATTAGAATATTTTATTCAAAGAAAACCCCAGATGTATTTACCTGTGAATGCTACCAGGCTATTAAAAATATATAGTGTTAATTTTGTACAGATCTTTTAAAGCATAGAAGACAGAAAACTTTGTTGCTGATTTTTATGAAATTTTGATGTGAAAGTCTAGTAAGAATTTTGTACGAGAAGCAAGTTACACAATGATTTCATGTAAGAACATACAGAATAGCTGAAGCAGAAATATTACCAAGTGGGATATGATGATGTACAGAACAGAAGGCAGATCACAAATATAACCCTGGGCTTGAAAATGCAAGGCTAGTCTAAGGCTTAGTAGTCAATTAGTTATTATACAGTTATACTAACCATATAAAATGTTGACGAGCATATGGAAAAAGCAAATCATCAATATACTGCCGTGGAAATGTAGTTTTAAACCAAATTAGAGGTTTTATATATATATATATTTAATATATATTTAATATATATTTAATATATATAATGGTGGGTATTTGTCTCAAAATTTCTTAAGAGAATAAGTTCACCCTAAACCCCATACATGAATGCTTGCATTAGCTTTATTTGATATGATAAAAGAAAACCTGAATACCATCACATATCTTGGTTAGAGAGAGGGATGAGTAAACTGTGGTACATTCATAAGATGGGATGAGAAACACACTAGACCACCAGTACACATGGTACACACGTTGTCTAGTATTCCTCTATGGAATCACAGTGAGTACAGAAAACTATTTGCAACTGGATGGTAATGGCACATGCCTTTAATCCTAGCACTAGGGAGGCAGAAGCAGGTGGATCTCTGCGAGTCTGAGGCCAGCCTGGTCTGCAGAGTGAGTTCCAGGACAGCCAGAACTGTTATATAGAGAAACCCTGCCTCACAAAAAAGAAAGCCATTCGGAAAGATTCTGCCCAACTGTATTATCCCACTTACGTAGCATTCTGCATATATAGTATTTTGGAAACAGGACAGATTTGTGGTTACCAGGGGATCAAGGAAGGGTCCTAGGAGGGAAGAAGACTTGGTTATAGCTGGGAAATGTGTTGATGGATCTTCTGGTGTTAGAATTGCTCTAGGTTTTGACAATAGCCATAGATACCCATAACCCATTGATACAACAGATGGCAAAATTACATAAAACTTGACACAAATGCAAGTGAAATTACACTAGAAAAGTGTATCAATATGTTTTTAATAGTTATGCACAGTGTCACTATTGGAGGATACTCAAAGTGTACAAGAGATCTCTCTGTTATTTTTTTTTATAAGAATGTGAATAAGTACTTCAATGAAAATTCAATTAAAATCATTTAATTAAACCCAACATGACAACAAAATTAAAAAGAAAGGTGATTGTCTCAAGAGAGAAAGTACTTGATGCACATTTCCATCCACGCATGCCCAAAAAAACCTTAGCATGCCAAGTTCTATAATTAGGTTTTGTTATTTATTTCACACATTTCCTCTGTGTGCATATATGTATGTATGCAGTCATACATCTGTTCATGTGTGTGTGGTACGCATGCACACGTGTGGGTGTGAATGTGGGAGCCTAGGACTGAGATTAAGAGGCTTCTCTTCACATTGTTCATTGAAGCAGGGTTGCTCAGTTGAACCCAGAGCTTGATGATATAGCCAGTCTATCTGAGCAGATTGTTCTCTCTCTCTCTCTCTCTCTCTCTCTCTCTCTCTCTCTCTCTCTCTCTCTCTTTCTCTCTCTGGTGGGAGAGGGGGCAAGGTGGGTGGTTAGGATCCTTGTCCATTCCTTCTAAGTGCTAGGGTAAGATACAAGCGGCTATGCCCATCAGTATTTATATGGGCTCTGGAGATACAAACTCAGGTCCTCACATTTGGATGGCCAGCATGGCCAGCACTTTACCTGCTGTGGCATCTCCCTAGCCACAGAATAGGTTTTAATGTGATAAAATAGATATTTATAAAGCCTACATGGGTATTTATACTGAGTAGCAATGTGCTGAATGTTCTTCCAATGGAAGTTTGAGATTAATACTGCTCTGTTGTTACTGCTATTCAACATTGTAATGAAAGAACCGGTCCAGTGAAATGAAGCAAAAAAAGTAATAAAAACAATAATAGTTGCAAATAGATCAAACTTACTGTTCAACAAGGATATGATTACGTACATAGAGAATTGTTGGTAATACTTAAAATTTGATTGCAAGTTAACACATTTCTGGATATAAAATCAATATAAAAACTTAGCCTTAGTTCTATATATCAGTAATGAATTGGTACTAAAGTCTCAAAAAGAATGTAAAGATATATACTTGAAAGAACCTATTAGGAAGGTTATGTAAGAACTGCAGAGACATTGGTAAATCTACCTTCTTTTCAGAGCAGTTCATAATGCCCAGATATGAGATCAGCAGACCTAACCATCAACAGATGTAGAGGATAAAGAGAATGTGGTGTATACACAGTGGAAATTTATTAAGGCATAAAGGATAAAGTTATGCCATTTGCAAGTGGATGGAACTGGAAATATTCATGTTAAAACAAATAAACCAGAAAGACAAAGCCCACACATTTTCTTTCAAATACACAACCGGGGGCTGTTTTTAGGGAGATGGGGGGCATCAGGAGGGGCACAGGAAAGGAAGAAGTGGAGGTGAACGAGGAAAGCCCCTTGATGTACATGAAGAATATGCCACAGTGAAACATGTTGCTTTGTTCACGAAGAGTTAATTAAAACGTGTGAGATTTCTATGCATGAAGAACAGAGCATCATGAGAAAATTTAAAAGTCTAAGCTTCATGCTGAGAAGCACAACTTTCATGGGCTGAAAAATTTAATAATGCAAAGCTGTCAGATTCCTCAAATTAATATGCAGATTTGACATAATGTACATTAAGTATCAGGTGTTTTGGTAAAACTAGACAAAGCGACTCTAAATTTGTTAAGAAATGCAAATAGTCAAACCTACCTATGATGCTTTTGGAGAGAAACAGGTAGGTAGGACACTCTGTGGGCATGGCTGGAGTGGGACATTCTTAAGCAAATTATTGCATCTATGAATACTTATTTTAGTTTTTCATTGTTATCTTGGTTTTTTAAATAAGTTTTTTGTTCTATTTTGTAAAAAAAAAAAGATTAATTTATTATATATACAATGTTCTGTCTGCATGTATGCCTGCAGGCCAGAAGTGGGTGTCAGATCTCATTATAGATGGTTGTGAGCCATCATGTGGTTGCTGGGAATTGAACTCAGGACTTCTGGAAGATCAGCCAGTGCTCTGACTGCTGAGCCATCTCTCCAGTCCCTCATTGTTACTTTTGAATGCTTGTTGACAACACAGAGAAGCCTGCAGAGGTCCAGGCAAAGGAGTCTTTTTAAATGAATGGTCTTGGACCATTGGGCCAGCTGTATGTTTATACAGGTAAAAAAAAAAAATTAAAAATTAAGCCATTAGCACACCTCAATTCTAGGTGAACTGGTAGGCATGAATCTGCACGTAAAATAACTAGACATCTAAGAGCTATTAGCGAGAAGAACCCCATAGTCTTGAGGTAGTCAAAGAGTTCACACACAGATCACAGTGACACAGTGAACACTGCACCCACATGGGGAAACTGATCAGCAAATTGATATTAATACTAAGGACTTGTGTTCAGTTGGGTGGTGGTGGTGAATGCCTTTGATTGCAGCATTTGGGAAGCAGAGACAGGGGCAGGCAGATCTCTGAGTTCGAGGCCAGTCTGGTCTACAGAGCGAATTCCAGGATGGGCAGAGCTACACAGAAACACTCTTTTCAAAACAACAACAACGACTATGAAAGATCCCGTGTCCATCGAAAGACCATTTTGACCACTGGAAGGAAACTGAAGAATAGGAAGCTGTATTTGTGGCTTGTGTATCTGCAAATGCTTCCCCCTGGCACACTACAAACTCCAAGAAACCTAAAGTTGGTAAGAAAAAGTTGACAAGGTGGGCAAGGAATCATCCAACTTCCCAGGCACATTATAGACTGTAGCAGATGAATCTCAGCCTAGGAATAGCTTTATCACCCTAGTGAATTTCAAACTCCCCTGTGATACTGGCTTCTACTCCAGGACAGGGACAATAAAAACAGCTAGCTGGTCATGCTAAGTGTGAGGGTGATGTGGCTGGCGTACTGTGTCTGTCCATGTTGATGGGGAATAAGCCTATCACTGCCGGCCACCTTGGAGGATGCTCTGCCAGGAGAGCTGTAGGCCTTCACACATCTTCCTAAGAGCAACCTATGCTCATATACACAGAGAGCTTCTCACACAGTCATCCACAGCAGCATCATGCACAGAACCCCAACTTAAGGGCAAAGACAGATTCTCCTTAATAGTGAAGTAAAAACTCCAAAGCAGTGTCTACACAGCATTCCTGTTTCATGATGACAGTAGATAAATGCTGCTCCAGATGGAAAGTTGAGGAGACTCAGTTGCACTGTGGATGCGAAGAGCCCTGGCAGTAGAGTGCATGTGCTCGAATCTACGAGAAGTTCAAAACCAGGCGTGACTCCTCTGGGCTGCCATCTTGGAAGGAGCTTGTCCATCTAGTTCACGGGGAGTCTTTTTCTGTATCTGCCAGCATTCGAGAAACACAAGAGTGTTTATCCCTCTAAGGTATTTGCGTTTTGGTAGAAGATGATGGGAAACTTTCTCTTTCAAAAGAATAATGACAGTTTAGGCACTGATGAGGGAATGGTATTAACCGGACTGTCAAAGATCTGTGCCCTCTCCTTAACCTATTATCAGTCATCTATCTATTATGTGTGTGTGTACCTAGCTATTATCTATCAACCTATCATCTATCATTATTTACTTACTAATCAATCATAAAAAGTCTATTATGTATATATCTATAATGTATCTATTAGCTATCGATCTATCAATCTATTTATCACCTATATTAGCTAACATTCCATTATCTACTTATCAATCATCTATATATCTGTCTCTTAATCATCTATCTATCTATCTATCTATCTATCTATCTATCTATCTATCTATCTATCTATCTATCTATCATCTATTCATCCTCCACATATTTACCCTATCATGTAACCATCATCTTTAGCATCTTTGCTTAGAAATACTGAATTTACTTGGACACTTGGTTCCACAGTCTAAAAACTACCAATATACCTTCATATTTCTGCCTGTGGTGGCGAATGAATGAACCCACACCTTAGAAGGCAGAGAAATGTTGATGGTATGAAACATTGGGAGTTTATTGGTAACAGTAAAGTTGTGTACATTAATTTGTATGTTATTTCTCCAGTGTTTTCCTAGCTCTGGAGACATCACAGCAACATTTTCATGACATGCTTCCCCGATTCTCTCATTCTAGCGTATCTCAGAGTGCAAAGAGAAGACACTTAGGCTTTGTGTCCAGAGGCTGAGAAAACACAAGGCTTATGTAACAGAGTTGTTGGGTGGGGCATGACCAATAAGCTGGTAGGTTTTAAATCAGAATCCAGCAGAATCCTGAGTGAGGCAGAGGCAGCCCATCTTTCCTGGCAGCCTCCTGAGGCACGGGTACAGCCTGGTCCAGATGGCTGTGTGGGTAGCTAGCAAAGATCAAAGGCATACATTACCTCTCTGTCTGGGCTAAAGGCAGCTTTGGACTACAGTGGGTTCTGGCTCTGACACCAAAGTTTAGGCTTATATAAGACAGGATGCTCAGAGAGCCATGTGCCCTGTGGGAGCGGGCGCTCAACCCTCCAGCTGTTCATGTCTCTGCTAAGTGTTCTGTCTTAGCTTTTCAGGATGGAAACCTCACTGTGCTAGTCTATCTTATGAGTGTGTGGTACCACTCCTCATTCCCTGAATGGCCCAGAGTCCATCACAGCCGAGGCCCTATTCTTTTGTTCTTAGAATGACAGGAACTCAGAGACTGAAGGAGCTGTCTGGAGTTCCCCTCGGTCTTTCATGGATGAAGATGAAAACAAGGTCCCCAGCCCTCCAGTGCTCCACCTCTGCCTACAGCTGTCCAGTCAGACTTGGTGTCTCAGGACTTGCATCTCCCCCTGGCTTCTCTGAGCCTGATGCTCAGTGGAAACACCCTCACAATGTGGCCTTTATCCAGGTGCTCTCCTGGGGAGCAGCTGTGGGTCTCTCCTACCCACAGCTGGGAGCTGTGGTTCCTGCGTTGCTACTTCCTGCAACAGCTGGGGTGTCCTTTGACTCCCACAAGCAGCAGCAGGAAGGGAACACCATCCATGCACCTGCCCTAGCATCTTCTGCATTTGATGCTCTGGTTTGCTCCCTGCTGCAGTTACTGGATGTGGCCTGAAGGTCCAGGGTTGTGCAGGCCAAAGGCACCTGCCATCATCCCACTGAGGAAGTTGAGGCCTCAGGGACGAGTGTGTGCATATGTGTAAAACTGTGTATATGTAATTGTATGTCTAACCCATGTATATGCATATATCTGTTTTTATGTCCATCTCTGTGCAGATCTGTAGGGGGTGGTATGTGCATATGTGTGTACATTCTGTGTATGTGTGTCTATACGGGTATGTGTATTTGGCATAGTTTATGTGTGTGCATGTGAGTTTATGAATGTCATATGTGGCCCTACATATAATCTGCATACAAGCATGCAAAGTGTTTGGTCTTCTGTTTGCATGTATGTATAGGTGTTTGTATGTGTGTGGTTGTACTGGTTTAAGTTGGATTCAGCCCTGTCCCACTTGGCTCAGAGTAGAGAACCATGACCCTCTTCATATCCTGCTATTTGTCCTAACTTCCTGTCAGGTTGGGGTTTGAGGAGGAGGAGGAGGACAGGAGGAGGACAAGGCTCTCCAGACAAGGCCAGGGTGTTTAAGAGTGATGGATAGAGGTGTCCTGGCCCCCATCTCCCAAGTGGCTCCCCACTAGTGAATCAGATTAGATGAAAGGTTTGAGATGGAGGGCTGTGGGTATCTTCAGAGGGTCCCCAAGTTCTATAAGGCTACAGGATTTCTCTTCACGTTCCAGAGCCCCATGCAGGTGGAGACCTGGGTGTAGGAATACAGCTGAGCAGAACTGTTTTGTGCTAGGCAGTCATTAGCTTTCCTGTTCACCTTAGCTTACTTCCTTTGCCCATCCACATTCCCTAGCACACCAAGGCCTAAGCCACTAAAATGCTGGATTTGCATAGACCTAGCTTGCCTCATATATGTTGTGTTTATTCTCCAGTATTTAACAGAAACAAAAATGAAAGAAGGAAAGAAAGAAAGAAGGAAAGAAAGAAAGAAGAAGAAAGCTCCTTGTACAGCGCTCATGGAAAAGGCTGGCATTGTGCATTTGACTCAGAGCCCTTGCTCCACACAAGTAAATTTGGCTGTCTTGTCACTTCTAAATTGCCAAGTCCCTAATCCTTTGGCCAACAACAGAAGTGCCCCTGTTTAGTTTTCTCTCTCCCTCCTCCCCTTCTCTGTCCCTTTGTTCTTCCTCCCTCCCTCTTTCTCTCTCTTCCTCCCTCCCTCCCTCTCTCTCTCTTCCTCCCTCCCCCTCTTCCTCTCCCTCTTTCCAAGTGGAGGAACTGAGTTAAACACCTCAGGCAATGGTTTCCATCATCCAACAACAAAACCAGACTGTGGGGGAGAGGTCATGCCTCCTCCAGACCTTGAACTCCCCCCCCCCGCCCCTTTATCTTCACAAAACCCACCGTGAGACTAACAACTACTCTGATGGGCTGCATACCTGCATCCTGTGGGTTTCCTAGGTGATACGATTCTTGAGGGGTGAAGCTAGTGTCAGTAAACCTGACCTCTCAGACCAGCTCCCAGGCTTGTCCATAGCTTGTCTGTACCCTCATCCATACAGCATTTTCTTAATGTTCTTGACCACTGAACCACCCAGCAACTTCCTAAGCATCACCTAGAAGGTGACAGCCCATGGAAAGATCTAGAAGACAGTTGGGCTGCAATTGAGCCTTAATGGAAATAGAATTGCTAAGGAACCTATGTTATCGAATGAGTACCCCCGAGAAAGGTTGTTTCATGTGTTCTGTGCTGTGTGCTTTGGTTCAGGGTCACCAGGGTTTTCCAAATCTTGCCCAGACAGATGGTAGCTGGTTCCAGACCACAGCTGTTTATCACTTTTACTAGCACCATCCCTGCCTCCCTTATAGTAAAATCACAAGGTTTCAGGAAGCTACTTACCTCTGGCTTAGGTCTTACAGTGAGGTCAGACAGCATAGCTTGGGTCCAGTTACCTTGTGATCACCTGCCACAGGGCTTGCCTCTGCTGTGGATGTAGCCGTTTGCTAAGAGAAAGCCTCAGGAGCAGAGTCTTCTGCACTAGGTTTTTAAAACTTGTGACTTCTGAGCAGAGGTGCTTGTCAAAGGGCTAATGGTCTCTGGAGGCATTTTGTGAAGAACACTGGGATGCCAGACAATAGTTTGATAACTGGAATCTACTTTTTCCCAAGTGCAGGCTGGGTGCAGAACCACCAGAGAACTCAATTCCACTCCAATCAGATGCCATTCCATAGCATGCTCCCTTAATGAGGGTTAATGACATTAATTACTGCCCCCTTCACTTAGGAGCACGCTCAAGAGGAGCTAATTGCCATGTGATGGCCCAGGAATAACTGAGGCCATGGCAAAACCACAGAGGACAATGTCTTCTCTTCTCACCCACCCCTCCACGCTACCCCGTTTCCTTCCTTCACAAGAGGCTTCTGTGTCTCCTGGGAGAGCACAGCCTGGGCCATAGTGTGATTTCAGGCAAGCTCAGCAAGTTGACTGCTCTGTGGCATACAGCAGGACAGATTTCCCACAGAGCCCGAGTGACAGGATCTCCTATGTGCCCCTTCCTAGGAATTTATTTATCTGGGACACTTGTGCTTTCGGGTGTGCACAGAGCATGTCCAAGGCTTGAGGGTGAGCGAGGGTCTCTGTGTCTGCTTGTTTGTGCTGCCAGCCACAGATGCAGGCTGGGACATGTGTGGATGGCTAGAGAACTAGTCTTCCTGTGAATCATGGACCATACAGCTGGGTCCTAGAGAACCTGGATATCTGGCCTGGCCTGTTAGTGGGAGACATGGAGACTCTGTGCTGTACTCCAAACTTTTAGATGAGGTATCCTCAGCATTGAAATAAAATCACCCCACCTCAGGTATCTCTCCTTTCTGTAACTAATCCCTCAACACGATTTTAATGTCTTTTCAACCAAAGCCTGTTACATTCAAACAAAGTTTAAATTTCTATACTGACCCCTTAATTCATCTATCCTCAAATATTTTTATTTACCTCTTTACATTTTCTCATTTGGTTTTATTTTATTTGCACTTATTTTATTCTTATTTTTAAAGGATTTATTATTTTTAGTTATGCAAATGTGTTCCTGTGCATATTATGTGCACACACGCGTGTGTGTGCGTGTGTGTGTGTGTGTGTGTGTGTGTGTGTGTGTGTGTGTGTGTGTGTGCCCTCAGAGGCCAGAGAGGGTGTTGGATTCCCTGGAGTTGGGATTATAGACAGCTGTGAGCTTTGTGATGTGGGTGCTGGGAACCTAACTCAGGGCTTCTGCAAACATAACATACAGTCTCAGCCCATGTCTTCATTCCCTATTCCATTTTTATGCTGTTTTTTTGCCAAATCTTTGGCCTACAGAGATCAGGCGGCTTCTAGGGACCAGCCATCTCAGTGCAATGGTCCTAATATCACCACACTTCCTGAACCATATCTACATGTCAGGAAACTGACAGACCCACAGTGAAGAAAGATCTTGCCTAATTCCCGCAACCAAATTGTTAAGTCGGTTCAAGGACAACAGCTTTATTTCATTATGTCATATTCATTACTACAGTAAATAATTAATTTATTAAAATATGTGCAATAAAATATACAATGCATATGGGTTAATAGACAGCTAGTGTACTGACAGTACAATTATGGTGCTCTCCCCAACATGTTGTCATCTTGGAGCTAATACTGACAAGTGTGTGAGTTGGGGAGAGCGTGGGGCATGTGGGAAAGCAAACTTATAGACAGATTTTGCATGAGGTAATAAGAAACAGTGGCAATCAGTAGAAATGGACACCTTGCTTGGTGTCCAAGCCTCCTAATGGATGGCCGGACACGCACAGTGGTTAACATGCGGTGCCTGGGAGGGGATGCTTCTGTCTTAGCTCCTCCTTGGGCTTCCTGGGGTGGGCAGGGGTGAGCGTCTCCCCGATGAGCTGGGGCCATCACCATCTCAAAGATGCTCAGGGTGGCTCCTGAGGAAGAAACTACTTCTTTTTCCCCCTTTTCCCTTTCTTTTTTCCTTTTTCCTTCTCCTTCTCTTTGTTACCACCAACCGTCAGCGACAATAATCGCTTTCTCCCCAGAGGGGTCTTGGCATACCAGTTCTGAAATGAGATGTTTAGGAAAGGGTCAGACAACATGAATATATTGAGATAATCCTGATGGTAAAGACACATCTGCTAAGAGAGGACAGTAAGTGGCCCTTAGACACTGGGCATTTGATGTGTGTTCAGTACAAACGCCTCATTGCTTTTCTAGCATGTCCTCAGGTAGTTAGGTAGTTCTAAAGAGCCACATGCCAACTTCTATGCACATTCCTGCCTAATTAAGACCGCCCTAAAGATGTGGCTTTCCTGGTAATGTGGTCATTACCTCAATGTGGTCAGCCATTAGTAGCTCAATTGGTCGACATGTATGACCACAGGAGGCCACTCAACATCCTCCGAGGGAGATATGGAAAACATGGCACTGATAATATTTTATTCAGAACCTGAGAAATGTTTTAATTTATAACCTTAAAGATAATCTCAGGAAATGATTATATTGCCTGCTATTCATCAGTTTTCTTACAATTCAGTTAAAAAAGATTTCTCCCTCCCTCCTTTTGCCTTCTCTCTCTTTCTTGTGTGAGTGTGTGTGTGTGTGTGTGTGTGTGTGTGTGTGTGTGTGTGTGTGTGACCACATGTGTGGGGGTAACTGGGGAAGCCAGAAGAGGGCATCAGATCCCCTAGAACTTGAAAAATAACAGTTGTACATCACCTGATGTGGATACTGGAAACCAAACTAGGGTCTTCTGGAAGAGCAGCAAGCACTCTCCTGAGTGCTATTTCTCTAGCCTCAGTTCACGATTTTACACATCCCTTGTACACATGTGAGAGAACACCTCTAGGAATAGTTACAGAAAGCGAACTCTTGCTGGTTACATGACATACATCAACTTGCTGCTGCTCTCGGTGAGAGGGAGACTATTTCCGTCATTTGCCTTTGTTGTCTCCTATGACTAAGGTGCTAGTTTAGCTGGATATAAAATTAACTAGAAGATTATTCCCTCAACACTCTGAAGGTATAAGTTATTGACTGTTTTCTGGAATCTCTTGCTGTCAGAGAGATGTTTGATTGCCCATGTTGCTTTTTTGGGGCAATCTGTAGCTTTTAAGCTTAGTTTGTTATCTTGTTCTTAGACTGATGATAGACAAAAGTGGACTTGCTTCTCTTTGTGTAGCTGGCTTCCTGAACTTTATTTTTAATCTGATATCTTATGCTTTTAATTTAGAAAAACTCTCTGCAAGTATTACTTTAGACCTATTTTGTGTTCTTCTGAGAGTTCTATTGGTTGAACATGAATCCCTTTTAATTTGTAGATTTTAATTATACTTTTATAGATGTTATTTTGTTTTTCTGTGATGCCTTTTTTGGGAGAACTCCTCAGGACCGCTTTCCAGCTCTGTAATTTGCTTTTCAAACTTATCTACTCTGGAGTACATACTTCTTTTAGTTTTTTTCCATTTAATTAACAATTATGCATTTTAATCTATAAGATTTGTTTTGTGATTTAAAAGATAATTATTATTTAATTTGTTTGTTGTTTTAAAAGTGAATTTCTAGAAGTCATATTTACACTTGAACATTCAAACCATTTTGTCATATTGTTTTAATTTTTAAGTTATTTTTGAGACTGTAATATAATTATATCATTTACCTATCCTATTTCCTATCTTCTAACCTTCCTATATACCTCTCTTTGTTCTCTTTGAATTTTGTCACCTATTTTTCATTAATTGTTGTTACATAAGCACAGTACTTTCTATATATTTTCCTGTTTTAATTTTCATATTCATTTTAAGTCTGTGGTTCCCTGTCCATCCATCGACTAGGTTTAGTGTCTCTTATGTCTAGTCAACTAATAGCATATTCATTGAATTTTTACTTTGTTTTTTTCAGTACCAGATATTCCATTTGGTTCTTTTTCTAAAATATATGTGTTTTTCCCCTGTAATGTTTCTGGATTTTTGGAATTTAATCATTCTTAATATGTAGTGTCTCTCAGAATGTTCTGTTAGTTCATAGTGGTTTCTGATCTGTTACTGGTACATGCTGGGTCTCCCCCTTACTATTTCCTTCTGGGTCATAATGCTTTTTATTATGAACTTGTTTTCATCAAGAGTCAAGTTTCTTCTAAGAGTCAGGTTTCCCTTAACTTCAATACACTTCCACATAGAATAGTTTTCTCTTTGCTTTTGGTAACAACTTCAGGGGTTTTAATGATTACGTAACCTTTAAAAACATGTCAGTATTTCAAGTTGAGAGTCTGGTGTCCTGGAGGAGTGTTAATGTGGATCCTTGATTGACAATGTCTAGGTAAGGTGTTTAATGTCATATGGAACATTTTTATTGGACAAACTCCCTGATGCAGCCTGAATCATCCCAATTCCAGGCAGGACCCATTGTACCATTACCTGGACCCAAGATTCTACATATCTTATGCTCCCAGGACTTAGCTAAATGCATTATCTCAGAAGCTAGTACCTGTCTAAGAGTTATTTAAGGATCCTTTCCTTCTTCCCTTGCCTCTGTTTGTAGAAGTGAAGTGTGAACTTCAGTGCTGAGTTCTTAATTCTATGGCAGAAAATCCTGCTAATGAAACTGGTCTTGGAGTAAGCCTTGAATCACAGCTCGGCTGCTCTTGGCTCAGTGCCCTGTAGAGTTACATGTTTTTTGAACTGTTTTCCTTTCTTCTCTGTTGTTTTGAAAATGACTCAAGTCACTACCCAAAGGCAGCACGTTTAGGACTTCACAGCTCTGGAATGGTCTCAGCAGCCTAGGTCAAGGCATCGGTAGGACTGTGCACCTCTCTGGAGGCCCCAGAGAACAGGCTGTTCTCTTACCTTCTGCAGCTTCCACAGTCCCCTCCTCTTCCGGTCTGTGGTTCCCTGTCCACGGGCTAGTGACACTGGCTTAGATGCCAGTGAATGTCCCTCCAACTGTCCCCTTCTCATTCTCTCTCTTCTGATCTCCTTGTCTACTTTCCGGATCCCACTGGACTCCTTAAAACAGTTGAGACTAGTCCGAGGATTTTAGGGTCAGCCCACAGCAAACTTCTCCCTTTCCCTTTCAAGCTCTGCACACCAAGATGTAGGCCCCTTTGAGGGACTCTTACTTCCCCACTGTGGTGGTTTGAAAGAAAATGGCCCCCAAAGGGGTGGTACTACTAAGAGGTGCGGCTTTGTTGAGGTGGGTGTGGCCTTGTTGGAGAAAGTGTGTGGGGGTGGGGCTTGAGGTCTCTTTCCTTCAGCTTTACTCAGAGTGACACTGAGTTAAATTCCTGCTGCCTGCGAGATGTAGGACTCTGGGTTCCTTCTCCAGCACTGTGTCTGCCTGCACACTGTGTTGCCCCATGCTGATAAAAGCTCTGAAAATGTAAGCCACTCTAGTTAAATGATTTTCTTTATGAGATTCCCGTGGGCATGGTGCCTCTTTACAGCAATCGAAACCCTTAAGTAAAACACCCACCACACCTCTTTATAGCTCAGGCTTTTTACCCATAACCTAGAAGGCTATGAGGTCTTCGTGATTACATCATCTATAACAACACACGTTTCCTCCACTACATCCAAGGAACAGTTTGGAATGTTCTTGAGGAGCTGTGAGCTCAGTAGATACCTTCTTAAAAGCACAGTTAAGGAAAATTTATGGGTCCTATTGTGCAACATGTCAGCAATGGTCATCAGAGTATCCAGAAGTGTGATGACATCATCCCATCTGCTCAATACATGTGTCATTAACAAATCTATTGAACATTTACTTGGGGCTAGGCACTGTGCCTGTTGCTACAACTAATGATTGGGGAACAGGCTAGTGGTGGGAAAATAATTTCGTCTTTTTAGAAATGAAGGGACTGATTACACCCACCAAGAATGGAGGCACGAGGCATATGCATTTGTGCTCAAAGTCACTATCAGTCAGTCCTCAAGCACCCACCACAGGTGAAACCCCTAGAGGTCAATTTGCAAAGTTAAAAAGCCAGCTTAGGTTAAGCTTTATAGCTTAACCTGCTATAAACCATACTCCTCAAAATAAGGAGAAAAGTCAGTGTTTTAGAAAGGGGTAAAAAGGGCAGAATTTCAGGAACAATTATATCACTGGGTATTTGGTAACTAATACAGTTAATGCTTCAGAAGGTTAAAAAGTCAACAGGACAATAAAAAACCCAAGTGCTCAACAAACTGGTGGAAATTGAAGATCTTTCCCCCCCAGTTTTGTGAGAGCTGGGACCCACAGAAGCATAGCAATGGGACAAACCCAGACTGCCATGCGAGAGGTTCTTGTGTTATGATTCACAGGTGGCCCAGGTAGCAAGGCTCTTAAGGCCCCAAGTTCTCTCTCTCTCTCTCTTTCTCTTTCTTCCTTTCTTCCTTCCCTCCTTTTTTGGGGGGGGAGAGTTTGAGACAGTGTTTCTCTGTGTAACACTGGCTGTCCTGAAACTCACTCTGTTAGACCAAGCTGGCCTCAAACTCAGAGACCTGTCCATCTCTGTCTCCCAGGTACTTGGATTAAAGGCATGCCCCATCATACCTGGATTTCTCTTTCTGGATCTTTCTGGAAAATTGCTCACCACCCTCTAGCTGGGACACTACTTCTGGGACATTATTTTTATGGTTTCTTGCTTTTTGCTGAAGCACTTAGGGACAACGTAGGAAGGAAAAAAGTTTTAGGCTTGGTGAGAAATATATTACAGAGGGGAAATTTGAGTAGGCTCTTGGAGGTGAGAATCTTGAATGAAAACTTGAAGCTTCCTTTTGTGGTGACAGCATGACACTGGTAACCTTCCCTGGCACAGGAAGTTTTCATCCTTGTATTCTAGGATACAATTCTGCTCACCAGTGAATTAAAGCAGTGGTTCTCAACCTGTGGGTCAAGACTCCCTTAGGGGTCAAATGGCCCTTTCTCAGGGATCACCTAAGACCATCAGAAAGCACAGATATTTACATTCCTATTCAAAACAGTAGCAACATTACAGTTACGAAGTAGCAACAAAAATAATTTTATGAAGCTGAGGGGGTGTCGGTCACCACAACATGAGGGATTGTATTAAAGGGTCACAACATTAGGAAGGTTAGAACCACTGAGCTAGAGGAAGTAAAGCACCCTTGAGGAAAGCCAGCCAGATTAGGCACCAAGACAGGGGCTCTCTGTGTCTTGGCCCAGCTACATGAGTGAAGAAAGCATGGCCCTTGAGCAGTTTTGCTCCTCACAGAAGGGAGGATACGGTATGAGCGCTCTCCAGGTCTCCTCTGGATCCCAAACTACCCAAGAACACGTTAGAATGTTCCTCAACACTAGCAAACTGAATTTTGATGAGCTAGCTCATGTTTCTGGTTGTATGTACATAGGAGACAGAGATAGGAAGGATCCTGTGAAGACAGGGCCAGAGCTTCAGCTTGAAAGATATTACAAGAGTAATTTCCCCTGCCTCAAACTTGTTTCATAATATAAAACGTGATGTAAAAGAAAAATAAAGGATAAAAGAGAGAGGGAGATGGAGACGGGGAAGGGGAAAGAAGAGAGGAGAGAGAGAGATATTTTGTTTGTGGCAGGTAGAGCTGGAGATTGAACCCAGGGCCTTGTGCATTCTAGGCAAATGCTATGCCACTGAACACCACTCCCACATTCCCAGCTCTGAAATCAGTGCCTTTGAATCCTGCAATTCAGCTGTTGCCCTATAAGGCCACGGATGAAGTTTTTTTCTGAGATCTAGAAGACACTCAGGCTACCTTCCAGGTACAAATAAGATTCATGAGACAAATGCCCGAGGCACAAAAGATTTTGTGGTCTCAGAATGGTGAATTTTAAATTTCCCTTTATGTGGCAGGATTCAAATTCACGGGACCCAGGAAAATGGAGGGAGAGAGGAGGTCACGTGACAAGTGTTTGCCCAGCAGGGTGTTATTCTGTTACCTTAAAACACTCTTCTTCCTCTTTGTACACTGGATTCATGCTGGTCATCATGGTGATGAACTCAACAGCAGTGAGCGGCTTGTAAGCCTGCTGCCGGATCCTGCGGTCGGTGAGCACCTCTTTGACAACTTTGACGATCTGTCCTTGGGTGAAGCCGTCAGTGACTTTAGACAGGCAACTGATGTTCAGGGCATTGGTGAGCACACCTCCGTTGCGTATAATGATTTGTTTCCACAGAACTGTCGACATCCAAGATGGTGGGAAAGACAGGGGAACAAAATTACGGCACAGTCAGCAACATTAGCCAAGGGCTCCATTCAGAATCCAGTTTCCTCAAGAGGAGAGAGGCCTCAGAGAAACCCAACCCAGTTGGTTTGCAATTCAAATGAGCAGACAGTGGAATCAGCCAGAGGCATCTCCCCTGGGGACTTTTCTAGCATCAGAGACGCGTATTGGAGATCCTCAAGCCTACAGTCCCTTGTAAATTCACAACAAAAAGGAAACTCTCCTGCTTTTAATGTGGTACCTGGTAAAGATATTTAAAAACTCTCCAGACTAGAAATTCACCTCAGGAGTGTATGGCATCACTGCTCATCAGAAGTGTCATATTTTTCCATGAGTTTGGATAAGTGGGAGATACATGCCTTTCTCTTTTTAATTATAAGGTTCATTTCTTGTATTATTGTAATTGGAATAAGAACATAGATACCGGTTTTCTTTGGCTGGTGCCAGGCTCCACATAGCAACACCACCCATTGGACCAAATAGAGAAATGTGCTTTCTGCTTTTACCCCTGACAGCTGTTCATCAAATGGATACTGGTCGAGGGACCTTTCTATAGGAGCACAGAGATGATGTAAAAGTGAGTCATAAAATGCTTTGTGGTTCTTAACTGTAGAGACAGATCAATGCCTTGTATAATCTTCACAGTAACATCACATCCAGCGAGCTATATCCTCACTGCTGAGGGAGTTTCAAGGGAACCTCTGGGACCCGCTGTTTCCAAACTGGGCCAGGTGACTGTCTGTCTCTTCTTTAAGAAGGTCTGGTGATACCTCAGAGCATTTAAATTCCTCAAAGAATACCAAAACTACATTTAAAAAATAATCATTTTAATGGAGATCTGATGATGAGTCCATTGGCTAGGGGTCCATTCTGGGTCTATTCAATGACCCTATAAATCCATTTACCCAAAGCAGCCAAGAGGTAAAGCTCTGCTCATTACAATGAGGGATAGAATGGCAGAGGGAAGACCCATGGCTATGTTAGAGAGTACCACTGCCCAGATAAGAGTCACCTAGTGTTCACCCCTGGGTTGGGTGTATGGTCCCTAGCCTCCTGGGTTGGGTGTATGGTCCCTAGCCTCCTGGGTTGGGTGTATGGTCCCTAGCCTCCTGGGTTGGGTGTATGGTCCTTGAAGGAGCCAAAATGCTGCAGCTTTAAGAGAGATGTTTTCTTGGGGGAGGGGCAAGAGCTGTGGGCCATGAGGAGCTCCTATTGGCTCAAAACAACATCCAACATCTAGGAATTCTGCTAAGTCCCTGGTGTGCTTACTGGGGCTCGAACCCCAGTCAGTAATAATGGGAGAAGAAGTAGAGTAATGTACCTGATATACTTGGAAGTCTCCAGCAGGCGACAGGGATTTTTCTGTACCTGGACTGTTGTTACTCAAATCATTAACACTGCCTTCAAAAGGATAACCTCACCCCCCCCCATAGATCAATTATGAAAACATTGCATACAGAATGTTTGTATGCATGTGCGGATGTGTGTGGAGACAGTGCATAGAAAGCATGGAGAAACACCACTGAGTGAGAAACCAGAAAGTACACTCTCCAGCAAAAATGACAGACAGCAGCCTCAACTAGACAACAGAGAAGGCCAGTGGTCTCTAGGGGTGACTCTGGCAGGTGAGGAGGGGAGAGTCATAAATAGTTTAAGCCCCAGCAGAAAGCACCTCAGATGGTTTCAGTTTTTGTGTACATGGGTGGGGAGGGGGAGGAGGTGCTACTCCTTAGAGCCAGTGGGACCTGGCATAGAAAGTCTTAGTTGAGACAGAAGCTCCACAGTGGCCCGGGACTGGCAGGTAGCTGGTGTGACCTAGGAGTGCAGACAGGGAGAAACAATCACAGATGTCTTCTGGCTGGAAACAATCTCTGTGTGTGTGTGTGTGTGTGTGTGTGCCTGTCTGTGTCTGTGTGTACATACTCTCACATGTAGAAGCCAGAGGTTGATGTCTGGTATCTGCTCTCCTCATTTCATGGGACAGGGTCTCTGGTAGAACTCAGGTTCACTGATTTGAACAAGCTGATGGTGAGCAGATGGAGGTCCCTGCCTCCCCAGAGCTGGGGTGACAGGTATGCACCACCATGCCCAGCATGTAAAATGGGAGCTGGGGAGGGGAGGGTCCAAGCTCAGGTCCACATGCAGGCAGCAAGCACTTCTCTGCATGGACCATCACTCCAGGCCCATCGTGAGCTTCCTCTTTTGGAAGGAAAGACCCTTCACTCTGCATACCAATACATTCCTTTGTGGAGAAGAAGAATCTGGGCTATGCCATCTTCTTTTAATGCCCGAACTGAATGCTGGGCCCCGCCATGACATAGTATCTTAACAATCATTTTATCTTGAGCTTCACGGGTGAAAGAGTTAAGGGATGGGATTTGGGTGAGTGTCTGACCCTCTGGGGCCTTGAATTCCAAACAAATGTGAAGACTTAACCCCTGCATTCACCCTGTGATGAATTGTGTAATTAGCCAGGTAGACCCTGCGGAAGGGCAGCTAGACAGAAGCATTAGGGCAGTCCAGGGGGCTTCTGAGGACCACACGAGGCATTCATCAACCTGGGGGTGGTTTGTAGAGCAGGTTGATTTGGGGGCTAGGAGGGAGAGGGACACTGAGTTATGTTTAGTAAGCCTTATTTGAGCCCCCAAGCTGCCTGCCGGTCTCTCTGTGCCCATGTCACCTCACTCAGCCCCGTGGTGTTTTTGAGTTGTGTGTGTGTGTATGTGTGTTTGTAAACCTTCGGAGCTCTTGCTGCTGGTAGATAAATGGCAGAGTAGTAGCCCAGCTATGGATCTGCAGGACTGGAGGAAATCACTCTGATCACCTCCGAGGCAGGGGTGGTCTTTCTCTAAGACGGATGCTCTGCTACACTGATAGTGAAGGCCTTAAGGTACTGCAGGAAGCACTTGACAGCATTTATAATGACAGCAAAAAATGGTGGCTGGACAAATCACTAAATCACTACCGGGAAGAAATGTGTGAGAAGCAGGTGCATGCTAGATGGGCCCTGCGCCCAGGAGGGTACTTTCTGTCCCAGAGGAAGGACTGCCTTCTCCACTGGGATGATGAAGCCAGAGAACATGCAGGAAAGAATCTATAGTATAACCTGAGTTCTTGGAGATGCCTGGCATTTTGTTACAGACTATAGCTGCCTGTGGTGTCCGTGGATGCTTCCCTTTGTCAGACAACAGAATTCACTCAATCCAAAGTTAATTCTCATGCTGGAGTGCCTTAAACTGAACATCCCATTTCTTGGCAATAAAGTGATGGGAAATATACACAATAAAAGAAAGGAAAAGTGAGCGAGATGAATGGGAGGGAGCCCTGAGAGGGACAGAATCCTCCATACTGCTGCAAGAGCAGGGTCTTTACTGCTGCTCCGCATGACACCTTCTCTCTGTTCCCCACGGCACAGCCTCTTCATTCATCCCTCTCCATCTCTACAGCCTCCACATCATTTCCCTCATCCCTGCTCCTTGATGCTCCATATTCTTCCTGTCACGTCACCTATGACACTCATCAACCCACCTTCCCTCGGTTCTGCTGGTCTGGCTGCCTGTGAAGAACACTGTGGCCCTCCATAATAGACAAGCCCTCCATGGGAGAGAAATAACAGGACACAGAGTCTTCCTTGCTATGTATGCAATAAGGATTTTATGAATCCAGGGCCACACTTTTTGCAGCTAGAGTGTCTAACAACCTAGCCCATGAAGTGCCCCAGGGTCCTTTAAGCCAGTGATTCTCAACCTTTGGGTCATGACTCACAGGACTTGAATGACCTGTGAGTCACAATGTCACCCAAGACCATCAGAAAACACAGGTATTTACATTATGATTCACAGCGGTGGCAATATTACAGTCATGAAGTACCAATGAAGTGATTTTATAGTTGGGGGGGGTCACCACAACTTGAGGAACTGTATTAAAGGGTCGTGGCATTAGGGAAGTTGAGAACCACAGCTCCAAGTCCACCCCCAGCCCTCCTGACCTACTTGCCTGCAAGCAAACCCCAGTGGCCAGGCCTTTGTGTTGCACGGAAGGCCTTATGATACTTGCCGTATCTGGAAGCGTAGTCTGGTCTGGGAACCAAAATAATCTTCTGGTAGACCCTGCAGAAGGACTGAAGCTCTGCATCAAAAGGACGATGTGTGGTCCCCACAATCAGGATTCTGTCATCTGGCTTCAGGAGCTTTAGGAGTTTGGGGAGGTGTTTTTTCAGGCGTTTTGGTTCATTCTGGGATGAAGAGAGGGGACAAAGATTAGGCTACAGGGAGGAAAGAGATGAACACATAGAAAATAAAATGGAGTGTGTGGTGATGTGTACTTGGTGAGGTGACTTTGAGGTGACTTCTGATCGTGGCTTCTCTAAGTGTGTTCCAGGATGAGCCCAGGGAGGTGCCTCCTACTTGGATGACATTGCTGTGGCAATTTCCTGCCTTTGGCCTCTGACATTCAGACTTGGAATCAGGAAGGATGGGAAGAAGGAAGCACCCGATGGACAACAAGCCAGGATCTTGACCCTCAACAGGCCATCCCAGAAGGCTAATTTCTTTGAGGAAAGAAACCACTCTGTTCTGAGCTGTCTAGAAGATGGACTCAATTTTTCCTTTGCTGCTCAAGGTACCACAAGGACCTGAGGTTCTGGCTCTCATGTCACCAAGGGCTCTGTAACTGAAGCAGCTTAATGGCATCTGGAGTCTGCAGCATTTTAGTGTCACATCTGCAGCAAGAGAGAGAAGCTGGAGTGTGGATGAGTTTGCTCTGGACCTCAGGGAGATGCAGAACTAGCCCTGTTGCCCTGGGCAACACCTGCCTTGGGAATTAAGCCTGATGGTACAGCTACCAGTCCAAGCTGTACCATCTCTGTCCAGCTCGTGGGGAAGGACAGAGATGCCCAAACCAGTCTTGATCACTGTGGCTCCTGTTGGCTGCTGACTAATGATATTCTGCATCTTTTCATTAACTTAGTGGTCAATCATATGTCTTCTTTGGAAAATGTAGTTTTTTTTAGGTAATTAAAAACTTGGGTTTTTTGACTGGGTCCCTTGAATTTCCACACAAACCTTAGGATTAGCTTGAAGTGTATGTGAACGTGTCAGCCGCCATGTTTATGGGAGTCGCACTGCACCTGTAGGTAGATCTTGGGGCAATGTCATCTGTGCTGATTAGTTTGTCAACACAAGCTAGTGTCATCTGAAAAAAAGGGAACCTCAGTGGAGAAGCTGCCCCCATCAGACTGACCTATGAGCACACCTGTGAGGCATCTTCGTGATTAATGCTTGCTGTGGGAATCCTAGGCTGCCGTGGGCTGGGCCACCCCTGGGCAGGTGACCTGAGTTATATAAGAACAGCTGAGAAAGCAAGGCTGACTATGTTGGTGTGCAGCAATCCTCCATGGTCTCTGCTTCAATCCCTGTCCCCCTTCTGCTCTGGCTTCCCTCAATGGATCTGTAAGATGTAATAAACTGTTTCTTTCCCAAGCTGGTTTCGGTCAGTGTTTTTTCACAGCTGCCTAAACCTGACTACGACTCCACCTTAACAACATTAAATCTTTAACCCACATATACCAAATGATCTCCTGTTTATTTGGAATTTCTCAATGCTTTTATAGTTTTCAGAGGAGTCGTGTGCTACTTTTGTACCATGGTGCTTTTTAGAAAACATTTTCTGTGGAGTGGAGATGGGATTGTGATGGGTTGAGAGGTGAGTGGAGACGGGGAGGGTAGACTAATCCTTTAAGAAACAAAGTAGAGCAAGCAAGCCTTGTGGGGGTGGATAGCATGTGAGGGGTACATGTGTAAGACTGGTGGAGAAAGATCTGAGGGTTCTAGAAGGCTCCAAACAGGGACACAGCTACATGGCCGAGCCCATCCATCCTTAGTAGCCCAGTTGCTATGGTGATGGCAGTGCCCACTCTTCCCTTTCTGAAGTAGGATATTGCTACTTGAATATCCTGAAATGGCAGGGAGAGCTAAAATTAAGTAGCCTATTTGGATGACAGATGTTGTGTCATGATGGCATCCGTGGTGACACCTTCCCACCGAGGAGGTGCATTCTCCTGAGTCAGGAATGAGAAAGCAGGGGTGTGCCTACCCAGTCCTCAGTACTCAGGCCAGTACAGTTCCATTTCAGGGCTGTTCATTCAGCATAAGACTCGCTCATCAATCATGCTGGGAAATGTCTCCTGATTAGCTGGCCACCTCCACATCCGCCACCCTCCCCCTCCCCCGTGACTGGCCTGCCAGTCTCTCACAACTGTATTACTGTGGGCAATTTCAAATTAGTGGCTAGCATCCACACGGCAATTTAAATTTGCTTTTCTGCAGTTAGCTCCACAAAATGAGCATCACAGCCAGCGCCAACAAAGCAAGCAATTCCCCGACGGAGACCTATTGTGATGGCAGGGAAGGCTGGCCCTAGATGAAGTAACAAAGGGTAATGGTGCAGAAAATGCAGGGGCAGGCACCCTTGCCTCAATCTTTACCTGCATCTCTGACATGACTGACTGGCAGCATCATGGGGCAGGCACCAGCAAGGGTCCGCCAGGACAGGGCCGGGTTCCTCAAAGCAGCTTGGGTGAATGCCCCCAGCCCCCAGGATTTGGCTTTTCTGAAATTCCTGAGGCCTTGTCAGGGGTTTCTGGGGTGACGCAGAGAATCAGGAGTAAGCATGAGAAGGGCAATTCCAGAGTTTCCTCATCTTTACCTCCTAAGATAAGAGGTCTTTTAAAGGCAGGTCCCAGGGGAGCTATGAAGGCAGAGAGGAACGGAGGACTGTCCCTGTAGCAAAGGGGAAAGTCAGTTTCACACTAGGGATCTAGCCTGTGAGTGGCACCCAGGCTGAAGGTATGGTCTCCATGCTTAGTCCGGTTCTGAATCCATATTACCCCATCACAGCTCTGTTCTCTTGAATCTCTGCTTTTTTTGTGAGAGAGGACCAGGCCTCCTCCTGGGGTTTCTGGGAGTTGCCCTCATGGATTTATTGTGCTTCTTCTATCTGCCATCTCGGTTAGAACCTGCCTTCACACCCCACAAGCATGGCATCCTGACCCAGGCTCCATATTCCAGTTTTCTCATGACTGCCTAGGCCTTCTCCATCACCCCATTGCTTAGAATAGGGCAAGCTTCATGAATTTTTACTGTCTGGGACCTTAATCCAAGCCATAAGTACTGGAGATGGAAGTGAAATACATCACCATGGATATCTGATTTCCAGGGATGCTGCTAGAATCTCCAAGCATGGAGCCACTCTGACCCAGGGATCTTTGTGCTATGGTGCTGTGGTCAGCCAGAACTGACCTGCTCTTAGGTAGATGCTTTCTTCTCTGGGCATCTGTAGTTTGGAGATCTGAGAGTCCTTTGGGATGGAGGCTGGGACATGTGGAGAAAAGGACTGTAGGTCCTACGTGGTCAGGAGCTAGTGGGAATCCTGCCGCACAAAGCCTTTTACACTGTGACAATTACTGGTCTGGACTTTGGTCCTCCCCTTCCGGACACAGTGTCCACTGCTATGGGTTCCCAAGACCTGGCGGCTAGGAAACCTGGGTAGAGTGAGTCCAGCTTCAGACTCAGCAGGACAGAAGGGCACTGAGATCTTTGGGTCCTGCTCCTCTGGGTCAGACTGGAGGTTGCTGTGTTCAGCATTCTCTGAAGCTTGCCATGCACATACGCATCTCATTTCCACACACTCACCTCCTGCTGGGGTAGTTGGGTCATCCCTGGGCCATGCATTCAGACACTTCAGGAATGTTTCTTACTTGAATTCGATGGGTTGTTTTATGTGGTGGTTTGAATAGTATTGGCTCCTATAGGATCATATATCTGAGTAATTGGTCCCCACTTGGTAGACCTGTTCAGGAAGGATCAGGAGGTGTGGCCTGTTGAAGGAGGTGTGCCAATGGGGGAAGGCTTTGAGGTTTCAAGACCCATCCCATTCCCAGTGTTCACAGTGCCTCCAGCCATCATCACATCAGGATGTGAGCTATTGTCATGCCTTTACTAGGCCATTATGGACTCTAACACTTTGAAGCCATAGCCAACTTAAGTGCATTTTTTTTTTTTTTTTTAATAAGATGGCTTGGTCCTGTTTTATCACAGCGATACAAAAGTAACTAGTATTCTGGGACTTGTCCAGGGTGGGATGTCCAGGGTGTCTCCAAAGTGAGGGATTCTCCTGACAGTCAAAAATCTTTTGGCCAATGTGAACAATGCAAAAGTGCAATTTGTTCACCACTAGGCCTGTGCCTGCCCAGCCCCCATCTCTTAGAGAATAGACTCAGCTATGGATGGTGTTTGTGGGGTCAGGGAGACAAGGGCAGAAGGGTGGATGTGTGGGTCTGGAGAGGTGGTCTGTCTACCCTACTGACTTCTTCATTTCTGCCAGTTCCCAGCCTTGCATACTGGTTCCCCATGTGAGGGCCACCAGCAGGCCCTGAAAGCAATCCCAGACCTCTCCACTGGCATTTGGATCTCTCATCAACATGTCACATTCTTCAGATTCTCTGTAGATTTAGGTTGCTATAGTTTCTGACAGCCAAATGGTCATTAGAGAGGAAGTCAGAGAAATGTCCCAAAGTCAGAGGCTCTTCGGGCTGATAGTTAAGTAATAGAGACTCAGAGAGGTTAAGCTGCTTGATGAAAGACACACAGCAAGCTAGGGTGATTGGCAGAACCAGCCTGTGGCCCATGCCTCCAAGTTTTTCATCACTCAGTCTGAAGTCCTGTGGGAGAGCGAATCACCATGTCCACATTATGATTACATCATATATATATATCCCCTGGCTAAACACGAGCCTGCATTTCTCTTTAGACATATGATGCCCTTTGGAGTATGACCACGAGGTGATTTCTGTCATCAGTTTCTCAGATTGGGATTGTTTCTTCCTCCTCAATGTCTCAACATGGTCAGCAGAGGGAGCTAACCACCATATTCCCACATGAAATATAACAAATGAGCCTTCCTGAGAGGTTTTGAAATGACAGGGCAATCAGGGCTCATTTGGAGAAGCAAAGATTGAGCTTTCAGGCTTTACCCAAATCACCTCTACCTGCTGAAAATGATGTATAATACATAAGTGATTAAAATCTTTACGGATTTAATCAGAAATTCACAGCTAACCACTATTTGCTTTGCTACAAATTGGTGTGGAATAACAAGCCTGTGTATCTGTAATTTTTTTTTTTTTTGACTTGTGGGAAATTTGCTGGTGATTTGTGGGGGAAGTGTGGGGGAGGGGAGCATTGAGAAGAGAGAAAATGAGGAAGGAAGCAATTGAGACTGGGCCCCCCAGAGGCCCTGAATGCAGGGCACTTAGCTTTGCTCCTGATGACCTTTGTTCCCGAATTTCAGGCCCTTTGCTATTTATTATTATGAACAATAGGAAATCGTAATAATAACTCAGTGTGTGCTCCTGGCTGTAACTGAGCGGAGTCCTCTGAATCACATCTGGGCTGAAAAACCTCCCTCCTTCCTTCCTTCTCGTTTTTCTTCCAAATTATGCCTCATAAAAAATCAAGGCGCTGGCTTCTTTCAAATACTGACAAGCACTTATGGCGGAGAGAGCCGACGGTGGAAGGATTTAAAGCCCTTGTGCTTTGAAAAGCGAAGACTTTCTTGAAAAGTAGAGACAGCCCCTTGTGAGGCCCTGTAGAGGAAGGGAAAGTTAGAGAATAAACAGGAAGCCGTCAGGAGGACTCACCAGCCTCTCAGCCTGCGGGACTTTTCTGTAGAAGGTTTTCTCTGTGTCTTGGATCCACACCACCGAAGGCTGAAGCTGACGAGCCACCTGTAGAGGACAAGAGGCCACCTAGAGGTGAATGCATTTCTTCCTGAGGGGTGTTAGCTCTCTTTCTCTTGGAGCCTGACTGGAGCATCCCTGGGACACCTCAAAGAAGGCAGGGCCTCAGGTCACCTGGAAGTGTGTCCACCTGCCACCCTGCGGCTATCATCCATGCACTGTGCATCTCAGTTCCTTCCTGGGAGGTGAGGCCATGGGGTGGCCTCCACCTCCACAGGCCTGTCTTAATGGACACATTCCTGTAACAGCGTCCAGAGCCCTTGCCTAATTTGATTTGTAATAAACCACTGGTTTTCAGCTGAAAGTGAATGAGAATTGGGCCACATGTTGTAATCACAGCCTACTCACAGTTCCCAGGTCCATTCAAGTTGGCTTGCTACGAGGAAACAGTTTCATGGCAGGCTCCCGTGATGCTATTCGTCTCTGTTCACCTGTGCCTTTGTGGCTGAGGTTCCCCCTGCAGGATGGTGGCTCTGAGCCTTTGTAGAGTGAGCAGGGTTTCATGGCAAAGTTGGGACTGGACTTAACCAAGGCATGTGAACAATTGCCGGTACACCTAACAGTTTCTTCAGAGCATCCACATAGTAGTGGAGTTCAAGTATTTTTGCAACAAATTATGCTTTGTGTAGATGGATAAAGGCAGTATCAGCTGCAGCAGCACATATAGAGTTAGGTTTCTTTATGCATTTCTTGAAACATCATTAAGGGAACATTGTCCAGGGATGATTTCAAACCCTTAGTGGCCCTTAGTAAAGTCATTAGGGCCTTGGTGACAGAGTCGTTCTCCCTGGCATTAAGTGCCAATGGGAAAGTGGATTGTGTGCCTTCAAAGACAAGGTAGATGCTGACTGAACTCAATGCAATACTTATGGCAGATGCATCTGTGTCCCCCACACACTAGGACACTCAGCAAACTGTAGGATCCAGCACAATTGGGGAGATATTAGACATTTAGACTCTGTACCATGGAGTTTGAGAACTCAAGTCTTTAAATCCCAGTCCTCAGGTAGTGTGGATTGTAAGCAAGAGCAGTCTAGCAGTGAGCAACGCCTTCATATCAGACACAGGGTAGAGGCACTGCACATGTCAGAGCCAGCATGCACGGGACTCAGCCGACACCCTGACTGCTTCCCCGAGGCTTTACATGCATTGGGGGGCCCTCGACTCAATCCCACAAAGCATGTCACATTACCAACAACCTATTTATAGACAGGGTACTGGAGGTCAGAGATGACCTGAGATACAGCTGCTAACAGGCAGAAGCAGGAAGAGGTCAGCTGATGCAGGAGGTCCAGGCTACACCCGGTTTCCTAGTCTGTTCTATACCCAGGACATGCGGCAACTCCAGAGTCCCTGCCTCAGAAAGAACCAAGGGCCCTAGAGATGGATTCATAGAGGACGAAGACCCAAACACTCTTTGCTCATTCCAAACCTAGCTCTCTCTCTTTATAGAAATAACTTTTATTGAGCCCTACTCTGAACCACAGTGACTTCTGAATTTGGGGCAACCTCTATCTGTGGGTGCTTAATTTTGCCTTGTCTCCTGTGGTTTATTTTTGGCATCGGGATATGAATAGATGCATTCTCTTTTCTAGAGATTGATTGCTAGAGAAAAAGGGAATTAAAAAATCAGTTGAAGGGGGGGGGAGTGCTTGAGATGGCTCAGTCTACACAGTGCTTACTATGCATGCATGAGGGCTTGAGTTGGAATTCCCAGAATCCAGGTTAAAAACTAGCATAGTAGTGTATGTTTGTGATCCCAGTTCTGGGAGCTAGGGGCAGAAAGATCTCTAGGGCTTGCTGGCTAACTAGTCTAGCCAAAACAGCCAAATCCAGCGTTAGTGAGAGAGGCTTTGTCTCAAAAAATATGGTGGCTAGTGACTGAAGAAGACAATTAGTATTGACATCTGTCCTCTACACACATGTGAACAGGTAAATACACACACACACACACACACACACACACACACACACACACACACTTCTGTCTGAGGTAGTAACTGACTAAAACAGTTTGTGTATGTTATATCTGACCTGGCCATTCTCATATAGCACCCTTCTCTCCAGATCCCAAGCTCATTCATTGACAGTGTCCCCCTGGATCCACCATGGCCACCTCCTTCAACTCTGGTGTAGCTAATAGTGAAGGCGAAGCTGCCTGACAGTGGGCTGAAAAAAATCTTAAACTAACCACGGTTTCAAACTATGACCAGAACAAACAAGACCACCTGCCCCTCAGCTGTCACCTTTGTGGTGGATATATGCCACAAGATAAAGGGACACCCTCTGCTTCCCTCTTCCTCTTTTATTTAATAAGATCACTGCCCAGAGATGTCAAAGCAACTTATTTAACGACTCTCCAGCTTCAACATTCTTCGAGTCTCCAGGGAAGGGTGTGCAGGCACTGCAGAAAGGGGCTGAAGCCAGTGATCCCGCCCTAGTCCTGTGTGAGGAATCCATCCTGTTAGTCACCAAGATCTTTGCTTGGTAGTGAGAATTTGGAGAGGGGCACATAACAGTACCGGATGTAGGTTCCACCTGAACGATGCCAGCCCTGGCTGGGATGCCATGAGAAGGGACACTGAGAAGGGAACAGTATCAGAGAGTGTGATGACTTGTGCTTAAGATTTTACTCCAGCACATGTGTGTATGCTGGTCAGTGGAAAGTACACGATGGTGTGAAGAGGGGAAAAGAGCCAGATGCAGCCTCCTCTCCCCACAGCGCAGTGGCTTTTCTTGGGATGACACTGGAATCGCTTGACCAGCGGTTCTCAAGCTGTGGGTTGCCACTCCTTTGGGGGCTGAATGACCCTTTCACAGGGGTGGCCTAAGACCACCAGAAAACACAGATATTTACAATCCAATTTCTAACAGTAACAAAACTACAGTTATGAAATATCAGCAAAAATAATTTGATGGTTGGGGCTCACGACAACATGAGGAACTGTATTAAAGTTCTGCTTTAGGAAGGTTGAGGATTGCTGATCTAGACCATGGTGTCCTGCCTGGGAAAATATATATTGTGTGGGAAAATATATATTGTGTGGGTGGGTACCCTGGCATCAGGGTTCTTTAGATAAATATATCGTTAGAGGTGGGTTATGAGTGTCATTTTATGCATAGATGTAATGGACGTTGAGCAGCTCTCAGTTCCTTTTGTCCCCTCCTGTCATTACCCCCCTTTCCCCTGTGACTCTTCCCTCCCCCTCTTCTACATGACAACACCCCCCCTGTTTTCTGTCTACTTCCATTGGGTCTATAAACACCCACCTATGTTCTCTATCTTCTTTCACTCTGAAATATATCGCCTTGCCCTTGGGAGCACAAGCCTCTAAATCTCTTGCCCTTCCTGTGGAGAGGGTGGGTGGAGGGTGGCCACAGGACATCCGGTGCCCGACAGCTAGCTGGGCAGTGAGGAAGGGTTAGAGGAAGGAATGGAGGCCACCTTTCGTGGAGAACGAACACATACAAATGAGGAACTCTGAGGAGAGAGACCAGCTCTTCCTACTTTGGCCTGAATGCAGAATGAAGATCACTTCCTTCCTTTAGGGACACAGGACAGAGGAGATTAGAGGCACTGTGCAGAGTGACTGGGTCATAAATCGTAAGGAGCAATAGCACAGGGACCTGTTTCAGGAAACTAGGATGTCACCGAGCCAACCAGGCAGGAGAGGGCAGGCAGGCGTGACTCTGCACGTGGTTCAAGGACAGTAAGAGCAGGGAGTGTGGCGGGGCCATGAGGTGGGCACTGCAGGTGGGCACATGAGGTGGGCACTGCAGGTATAGACTAAAGCAGGCAGAGCCTCAGGGTCTCCAGATGGTCACAATAGAGGGGGAGCATGGGTCACGCTCTGGGCAGGAGCCAGGCTCTTGGGCACTGGGCCAGATGCATAGCACAAGGGCTTTTTAGGGTGGTCCCAGAATGGGTCAGAGGCTGGGGGCCGTGTGATGGTATTTGCTTATATCTTAGAAACCATGGATAGCCTGAGAAGACCTCAAGATTCTATCTCTGTTGAAGTCCATATATAAGGTTTGCTGTAGTTGGCACTATGCTGGGAAATGGGCAGCTTTGGCTCCTTGGGCAGTGGGCATTGAGAAGAGCAAGCCTGGATGAGGGAGGGAACCAGAGGCTTCTGAAGAAGCGATGGGTGCATAGGAAGGTTGGAGCGGACTTGAGGGGCATGTAGAGTTGGCCATACACATGAGAAGTGGACATGGGCTGAACAAGGGGACAGTGAGACTAAAGGAGACCAGAAGAGAGAGAAAATGGTGATGTCAGCTTGAGCCACCATGAGCTTGAGGGTACCTGGCATCAGAAAAGACCAATGTTCCAGGAGGGAGATTATCCAGGACTGGTGTAGAAATATCTGCAAGGGGGAGAGGTTAGCTAGAATATGGCTGGCATAGATCCCAAGGACTCTTCCATGAAGCTGCAGATGAAGGAAGATGGGGCCATCCTGGAAGCAGGTGCACAATGGAACAGTTGGCAGTAGACAAGGCTGGTCAGGAAGTTGAGTAGCTAGGATGTCACTGGTGGCCTTGGCAGCAATGCAGGGGACAGAAGGCAGGTGACAGGCTGCTCAAGTGCACATGGATGTAGTCCAAAAGACAACGAGGGTCTTTCAGGAAGATGTGTAAACAGCTCATCAGGGGAGTGCAGACCTATCTAGACAGCTTAGTGTGTCTGGGACTTGGTGCAAGAACACAGGAGAGATAGATGTCACGTGATGAGGTGGGAAAAGCAGAGAAGACAGCCTTGGAGGGAGACAAGGCAGGAGATGTGGATAGAGCAAAGGAGATAGGGCTACCCCTGTAGGACAGTGTGTGACATTGTAAGAGACTCCTGGTGGGCAGACAGATTGGTCATTGCTAGGCAATAAAGGTGAATCTCCAAGATGGCCAGCTTCTTCCTTACCCTCTGACTCGAGACAGAAGCCTGGCAGCTTAAAACAAAGGCCTTGTGGGCTTTGTCCCCCACCAGCAGGCTCCCTGCTAATAGTCAGGCTCAACACACTCAAGGCCTGCTCAGGAC